>CM075873.1:19816772-19854610 GCA_038021265.1 Cyprinella venusta | reverse complement strand
TGCCGAAATTTTGACCCCCTCCGATCTTCTTGAAACTCTGGATTCTGAGAGAGGGCCACGAGACTTCGACCAGCGCACAAAAATGGAGCTCTAGACCCTTCCAGAGCCGAGATATCGGATGTCAAAGTTTTGACCTGAAAAAAAACATAAGGGGTAACACTGTCGTTTTTGGCCGAAATTTTGACCCCCTCCGATCTTCTTGAAACTCTGGATTCTGACAGAGGGCCACGAGACTTCGACCAGCGCGCAAAAATGGAGGCTCTAGACCCTTCCAGAGCCGAGATATCGGATGTCAAAGTTTTGACCTGAAAAAAAAAACATAAGGGGTAACACTGTCGTTTTTGGCCGAAATTTTGACCCCCTCCGATCTTCTTGAAACTCTGGATTCTGACAGAGGGCCACGAGACTTCGACCAGCACGCAAAAATGGAGGCTCTAGACCCTTCCAGAGCTGAGATATCGGATGTCAAAGTTTTGACCCGAAAAAAAAAAAAACATAAGGGGTAACACTGTCGTTTTTGGCCGAAATTTTGACCCCCTCGGATCTTCTTGAAACTCTGGATTCTGACAGAGGGCCACGAGACTTCGACCAGCGCGCAAAAATGGAGGCTCTAGACCCTTCCAGAGCCGAGATATCGGATGTCAAAGTTTTGACCTGAAAAAAAACATAAGGGGTAACACTGTCATTTTTGGCCGAAATTTTGACCCCCTCCGATCTTCTTGAAACTCTGGATTCTGACAGAGGGCCACGAGACTTCGACCAGCGCGCAAAAATGGAGGCTCTAGACCCTTCCAGAGCCGAGATATCGGATGTCAAAGTTTTGACCTGAAAAAAAAAACATAAGGGGTAACACTGTCGTTTTTGGCCGAAATTTTGACCCCCTCCGATCTTCTTGAAACTCTGGATTCTGACAGAGGGCCACGAGACTTCGACCAGCGCGCAAAAATGGAGGTTCTAGACCCTTCCAGAGCCGAGATGTCGGATGTCAAAATTTTGACCCGAAAAAAAAAACATAAGGGGTAACACTGTCGTTTTTGCCGAAATTTTGACCCCCCTCTGATCTTCTTGAAACTCTGGATTCTGACAGAGGGCCACGAGACTTCGACCAGCGCGCAAAATGGAGGCTCTAGACCCCTTCCAGAGCCGAGATATCGGTTGTCAAAGTTTTGACCTGAAAAAAAACATAAGGGGTAACACTGTCGTTTTTGGCCGAAATTTTGACCCCCTCCGATCTTCTTGAAACTCTGGATTCTGACAGAGGGCCACGAGACTTCGACCAGCGCGCAAAAATGGAGGCTCTAGACCCTTCCAGAGCCGAGATATCGGACGTCAAAGTTTTGACCCGAAAAAAAAAACATAAGGGGTAACACTGTTGTTTTGGCCGAAATTTTGACCCCCTCCGATCTTCTTGAAACTCTGGATTCTGACAGAGGACCACGAGACTTCGACCAGCGCGCAAAAATGGAGGCTCTAGACCCTTCCAGAGCCGAGATATCAGACGTCAAAGTTTGACACGAAAAAAAAACATAAGGGGTAACACTGTCGTTTTTGGCCGAAATTTTGACCCCCCTCCGATCTTCTTGAAACTCTGGATTCTGACAGAGGGCCACGAGACTTCGACCAGCGCGCAAAAATGGAGGCTCTAGACCCTTCCAGAGCCGAGATATCGGATGTCAAAGTTTTGACCCGAAAAAAAAACATAAGGGGTAACACTGTCGTTTTTGGCCGAAATTTTGACCCCCTCCAATCTTCTTGAAACTCTGGATTCTGACAGAGGGCCACGAGACTTCGACCAGCGAGCAAAAATGGAGGCTCTAGACCCTTCCAGAGCTGAGATATCGGACGTCAAAGTTTTGACCCGAAAAAAAAACATAAGGGGTACCACTGTTGTTTTTGGCCGAAATTTTGACCCCCTCCGATCTTCTTGAAACTCTGGATTCTGACAGAGGACCACGAGACTTCGACCAGCGCGCAAAAATGGAGGCTCTAGACCCTTTCAGAGCCGAGAAATCAGACGTCAAGTTTTGACCCGAAAAAAAAACATAAGGGTAACACTGTCGTTTTTGGCCGAAATTTTGACCCCCTCCGATCTTCTTGAAACTCTGGATTCTGACAGAGGGCCACGAGACTTCGACCAGCGCGCAAAAATGGAGGCTCTAGACCCTTCCAGAGCCGAGATATCGGATGTCAAAGTTTTGACCCCAAAAAAAAACATAAGGGGTAACACTGTCGTTTTTGGCCGAAATTTTGACCCCCTCCGATCTTCTTGAAACTCTGGATTCTGACAGAGGGCACGAGACTTCGACCAGCGCGCAAAAATGGAGGCTCTAGACCCTTCCAGAGCGGAGATATCGGACGTCAAAGTTTTGACCCGAAAAAAAAAACATAAGGGGTAACACTGTTGTTTTTGGGCCGAAATTTTGACCCCTCCGATCTTCTTGAAACTCTGGATTCTGACAGAGGGCCACGAGACTTCGACCAGCACGCAAAAATGGAGGCTCTAGACCCTTCCAGAGCTGAGATATCGGATGTCAAAGTTTTGACCTGAAAAAAAACATAAGGGGTAACACTGTCGTTTTTGGCCGAAATTTTGACCCCCTCCGATCTTCTTGAAAATCTGGATTCTGACAGAGGGCCACGAGACTTCGACCAGCGCGCAAAAATGGAGGCTCTAGACCCTTCCAGAGCCGAGATATCGGATGTCAAAGTTTTGACCTGAAAAAAAAAAACATAAGGGGTAACACTGTCGTTTTTGGCCGAAATTTTGACCCCCTCCGATCTTCTTGAAACTCTGGATTCTGACAGAGGGCCACGAGACTTCGACCAGTGCGCAAAAATGGAGGCTCTAGACCCTTCCAGAGCCGAGATATCGGATGTCAAAGTTTTGACCCGAAAAAAAAAACATAAGGGGTAACACTGTCGTTTTTGGCCGAAATTTTGACCCCCTCCGATCTTCTTGAAACTCTGGATTCTGACAGAGGGCCACGAGACTTCGACCAGCGCGCAAAAATGGAGGCTCTAGACCCTTCCAGAGCCGAGATATCGGATGTCAAAGTTTTGACCTGAAAAAAAAAAACATAAGGGGTAACACTGTCGTTTTTGGCCGAAATTTGACCTCCTCCGATCTTCTTGAAACTCTGGATTCTGACAGAGGGCCACGAGACTTCGACCAGCGCGCAAAAATGGAGGCTCTAGACCCTTCCAGAGCCGAGATATCGGACGTCAAAGTTTTGACCCAAAAAAAAAAAACATAAGGGGTAACACTGTTGTTTTTGGCCGAAATTTGACCCCCTCCGATCTTCTTGAAACTCTGGATTCTGACAGAGGGCCACGAGACTTCGACCAGCACGCAAAAATGGAGGCTCTAGACCCTTCCAGAGCTGAGATATCGGATGTCAAAGTTTTGACCTGAAAAAAAAACATAAGGGGTAACACTGTCGTTTTTGGCCGAAATTTTGACCCCCTCCGATCTTCTTGAAAATCTGGATTCTGACAGAGGGCCACGAGACTTCGACCAGCGCGCAAAAATGGAGGCTCTAGACCCTTCCAGAGCCGAGATATCGGATGTCAAAGTTTTGACCTGAAAAAAAAAACATAAGGGGTAACACTGTCGTTTTTGGCCGAAATTTTGACCCCCTCCGATCTTCTTGAAACTCTGGATTCTGACAGAGGGCCACGAGACTTCGACCAGCGCGCAAAAAATGGAGGCTCTAGACCCTTCCAGAGCCGAGATATCGGATGTCAAAGTTTTGACCCGAAAAAAAAACATAAGGGGTAACACTGTCGTTTTTGGCCGAAATTTTGACCCCCTCCGATCTTCTTGAAACTCTGGATTCTGACAGAGGGCCACGAGACTTCGACCAGCGCGCAAAAATGGAGGCTCTAGACCCTTCCAGAGCCGAGATATCGGATGTCAAAGTTTTGACCTGAAAAAAAAAAACATAAGGGGTAACACTGTCGTTTTTGGCCGAAATTTTGACCCCCTCCGATCTTCTTGAAACTCTGGATTCTGACAGAGGGCCACGAGACTTCGACCAGCGCGCAAAAATGGAGGCTCTAGACCCTTCCAGAGCCGAGATATCGGACGTCAAAGTTTTGACCCGAAAAAAAAACATAAGGGGTAACACTGTTGTTTTTGGCCGAAATTTTGACCCCTCCGATCTTCTTGAAACTCTGGATTCTGACAGAGGACCACGAGACTTCGACCAGCGCGCAAAAAATGGAGGCTCTAGACCCTTCCAGAGCCGAGATATCGGATGTCAAAGTTTTGACCCGAAAAAAAAAACATAAGGGGTAACACTGTCGTTTTTTCGGAAATTCTGACCCCCTCCGATCTTCTTGAAACTCTGGATTCTGACAGAGGGCCACAAGACTTCGACCAGCGCGCAAAAAAATGGAGGCTCTAGACCCTTCCAGAGCCGAGATATCGGATGTCAAAGTTTTGAACCTAAAAAAAAAAACATAAGGGGGTAACACTGTCGTTTTTGGCCGAAATTTTGACCCCCCTCCGATCTTCTTGAAACTCTGGATTCTGACAGAGGGCCACGAGAATTCGAACCAGCGCGCAAAAATGGAGGCTCTAGACCCTTCCAGAGCCGAGATATCGGATGTCAAAGTTTTGACCTGAAAAAAAAAAACATAAGGGGTAACACTGTCGTTTTTGGCCGAAATTTTGACCCCCTCCGATCTTCTTGAAACTCTGGATTCTGACAGAGGGCCACGAGACTTCGACCAGCACGCAAAAATGGAGGCTCTAGACCCTTCCAGAGCTGAGATATCGGATGTCAAAGTTTTGACCTGAAAAAAAAACATAAGGGGTAAACACTGTCGTTTTTGGCCGAAATTTTGACCCCTCCGATCTTCTTGAAACTCTGGATTCTGACAGAGGGCCACGAGACTTCGACCAGCGGGCAAAAATGAGGCTCTAGACCCCTTCCAGAGCCGAGATATCGGATGTCAAAGTTTTGACCCGAAAAAAAAACATAAGGGGTAACACTGTTGTTTTTGGCCGAAATTTTGACCCCTCCGATCTTCTTGAAACTCTGGATTCTGACAGAGGACCACGAGACTTCGACCAGCGCGCAAAAATGGAGGCTCTAGACCCTTCCAGAGCCGAGATATCGGATGTCAAAGTTTTGACCCGAAAAAAAAAAAACATAAGGGGTAACACTGTTGTTTTTGGCCGAAATTTTGACCCCCCTCCGATCTTCTTGAAACTCTGGATTCTGACAGAGGGCCACGAGACTTCGACCAGCGCGCAAAAATGGAGGCTCTAGACCCTTCCAGAGCCGAGATAATCGGACGTCAAAGTTTTGACCTGAAAAAAAACATAAGGGGTAACACTGTCGTTTTTGGCCGAAATTTTGACCCCCTCCGATCTTCTTGAAACTCTGGATTCTGACAGAGGGCCACGAGACTTCGACCAGCGCGCAAAATGGAGGCTCTAGACCCTTCCAGAGCCGAGATATCGGATGTCAAAGTTTTGAACTGAAAAAAACCATAAGGGGTAACACTGTCGTTTTGGCCGAAATTTTGACCCCCTCCGATCTTCTTGAAATTCTGGATTCTGACAGAGGGCCACGAGACTTCGACCAGCGCGCAAAAATGAGGCTCTAGACCCTTCAGAGCCGAGATATCGGATGTCAAAGTTTTGACCCGAAAAAAAAACATAAGGGGTAACACTGTCGTTTTTGGCCGAAATTTTGACCCCCTCCGATCTTCTTGAAACTCTGGATTCTGACAGAGGGCCACGAGACTTCGACCAGCGCGCAAAAATGGAGGCTCTAGACCCTTCCAGAGCCGAGATATTGGATGTCAAAGTTTTGACCTGAAAAAAAAACATAAGGGGTAACACTGTCGTTTTTGGCCGAAATTTTGACCCCCTCCGATCTTCTTGAAACTCTGGATTCTGACAAGAGGGCCACGAGACTTCGACCAGCGCGCAAAAATGGAGGCTCTAGACCCTTCCAGAGCGAGATATCGGATGTCAAAGTTTTGACCTGAAAAAAAAAACATAAGGGGTAACACTGTCGTTTTTGGCCGAAATTTTGACCCCCTCCGTTCTTCTTGAAACTCTGGATTCTGAGAGAGGGCCACGAGACTTCGACCAGCGCACAAAAATGGAGGCTCTAGACCCTTCCAGAGCCGAGATATCGGATGTCAAAGTTTTGACCTGAAAAAAAACATAAGGGGTAACACTGTCGTTTTTGGCCGAAATTTTGACCCCCTCCGATCTTCTTGAAACTCTGGATTCTGACAGAGGGCCACGAGACTTCGACCAGCGCGCAAAAATGGAGGCTCTAGACCCTTCCAGAGCCGAGATATCGGATGTCAAAGTTTTGACCTGAAAAAAAAAAACATAAGGGGTAACACTGTCGTTTTTGGCCGAAATTTTGACCCCCTCCGATCTTCTTGAAACTCTGGATTCTGACAGAGGGCCACGAGACTTCGACCAGCACGCAAAAATGGAGGCTCTAGACCCTTCCAGAGCTGAGATATCGGATGTCAAAGTTTTGACCCGAAAAAAAAAAACATAAGGGGTAACACTGTCGTTTTTGGCCGAAATTTTGACCCCCTCCGATCTTCTTGAAACTCTGGATTCTGACAGAGGGCCACGAGACTTCGACCAGCGCGCAAAAATGGAGGCTCTAGACCCTTCCAGAGCCGAGATATCGGATGTCAAAGTTTTGACCTGAAAAAAAACATAAGGGGTAACACTGTCATTTTTGGCCTGAAATTTTGACCCCCTCCGATCTTCTTGAAACTCTGGATTCTGACAGAGGGCCACGAGACTTCGACAGCGCGCAAAAATGGAGGCTCTAGACCCTTCCAGAGCCGAGATATCGGATGTCAAAGTTTTGACCTGAAAAAAAAAACATAAGGGGTAACACTGTCGTTTTTGGCCGAAATTTTGACCCCCTCCGATCTTCTTGAAACTCTGGATTCTGACAGAGGGCCACGAGACTTCGACCAGCGCGCAAAAAATGGAGGTTCTAGACCCTTCCAGAGCCGAGATGTCGGATGTCAAAATTTTGACCCCGAAAAAAAAAACATAAGGGGTAACACTGTCGTTTTTGCCGAAATTTTGACCCCCTCTGATCTTCTTGAAACTCTGGATTCTGACAGAGGGCCACGAGACTTCGACCAGCGCGCAAAAATGGAGGCTCTAGACCCTTCCAGAGCCGAGATATCGGATGTCAAAGTTTTGACCTGAAAAAAACATAAGGGGTAACACTGTCGTTTTTGGCCGAAATTTTGACCCCCTCCGATCTTCTTGAAACTCTGGATTCTGACAGAGGGCCACGAGACTTCGACCAGCGCGCAAAAATGGAGGCTCTAGACCCTTCCAGAGCCGAGATATCGGACGTCAAAGTTTTGACCCGAAAAAAAAAACATAAGGGGTAACACTGTTGTTTTTGGCCGAAATTTTGACCCCCTCCGATCTTCTTGAAACTCTGGATTCTGACAGAGGACCACGAGACTTCGACCAGCGCGCAAAAATGGAGGCTCTAGACCCTTCCAGAGCCGAGATATCAGACGTCAAAGTTTTGACACGAAAAAAAAACATAAGGGGTAACACTGTCGTTTTTGGCCGAAATTTTGACCCCCCTCCGATCTTCTTGAAACTCTGGATTCTGACAGAGGGCCACGAGACTTCGACCAGCGCGCAAAAATGGAGGCTCTAGACCCTTCCAGAGCCGAGATATCGGATGTCAAAGTTTTGACCCGAAAAAAAAACATAAGGGGTAACACTGTCGTTTTTGGCCGAAATTTTGACCCCCCTCCAATCTTCTTGAAACTCTGGATTCTGACAGAGGGCCACGAGACTTCGACCAGCGAGCAAAAAATGGAGGCTCTAGACCCTTCCAGAGCTGAGATATCGGACGTCAAAGTTTTGACCCGAAAAAAAACATAAGGGGGTAACACTGTTGTTTTTGGCCGAAATTTTGACCCCCTCCGATCTTCTTGAAACTCTGGATTCTGACAGAGGACCACGAGACTTCGACCAGCGCGCAAAAATGGAGGCTCTAGACCCTTTCAGAGCCGAGAAATCAGACGTCAAAGTTTTGACCCGAAAAAAAAACATAAGGGGTAACACTGTCGTTTTGGCCGAAATTTTGACCCCCTCCGATCTTCTTGAAACTCTGGATTCTGACAGAGGGCCACGAGACTTCGACCAGCGCGCAAAAATGGAGGCTCTAGACCCTTCCAGAGCCGAGATATCGGATGTCAAAGTTTTGACCCCAAAAAAAAACATAAGGGGTAACACTGTCGTTTTTGGCCGAAATTTTGACCCCCTCCGATCTTCTTGAAACTCTGGATTCTGACAGAGGGCCACGAGACTTCGACCAGCGCGCAAAAATGGAGGCTCTAGACCCTTCCAGAGCCGAGATATCGGACGTCAAAGTTTTGACCCGAAAAAAAAAACATAAGGGGTAACACTGTTGTTTTTGGCCGAAATTTTGACCCCCTCCGATCTTCTTGAAACTCTGGATTCTGACAGAGGGCCACGAGACTTCGACCAGCACGCAAAAATGGAGGCTCTAGACCCTTCCAGAGCTGAGATATCGGATGTCAAAGTTTTGACCTGAAAAAAAAACATAAGGGGTAACACTGTCGTTTTTGGCCGAAATTTTGACCCCCTCCGATCTTCTTGAAAATCTGGATTCTGACAGAGGGCCACGAGACTTCGACCAGCGCGCAAAAATGGAGGCTCTAGACCCTTCCAGAGCCGAGATATCGGATGTCAAAGTTTTGACCTGAAAAAAAAAACATAAGGGGTAACACTGTCGTTTTTGGCCGAAATTTCGACCCCCTCCGATCTTCTTGAAACTCTGGATTCTGACAGAGGGCCACGAGACTTCGACCAGCGCGCAAAAATGAGGCTCTAGACCCTTCCAGAGCGAGATATCGGATGTCAAAGTTTTGACCCGAAAAAAAAACATAAGGGGTAACACTGTCGTTTTTGGCCGAAATTTTGACCCCCTCCGATCTTCTTGAAACTCTGGATTCTGACAGAGGGCCACGAGACTTCGACCAGCGCGCAAAAATGGAGGCTCTAGACCCTTCCAGAGCCGAGATATCGGATGTCAAAGTTTTGACCTGAAAAAAAAAAACATAAGGGGTAACACTGTCGTTTTTGGCCGAAATTTTGACCTCCTCCGATCTTCTTGAAACTCTGGATTCTGACAGAGGGCCACGAGACTTCGACCAGCGCGCAAAAATGGAGGCTCTAGACCCTTCCAGAGCCGAGATATCGGACGTCAAAGTTTTGACCCCGAAAAAAAAAAACATAAGGGGTAACACTGTTGTTTTTGGCCGAAATTTTGACCCCCTCCGATCTTCTTGAAACTCTGGATTCTGACAGAGGGCCACGAGACTTCGACCAGCACGCAAAAATGGAGGCTCTAGACCCTTCCAGAGCTGAGATATCGGATGTCAAAGTTTTGACCTGAAAAAAAAACATAAGGGGTAACACTGTCGTTTTTGGCCGAAATTTTGACCCCCTCCGATCTTCTTGAAAATCTGGATTCTGACAGAGGGCCACGAGACTTCGACCAGCGCGCAAAAAATGGAGGCTCTAGACCCTTCCAGAGCCGAGATATCGGATGTCAAAGTTTTGACCTGAAAAAAAAAACATAAGGGGTAACACTGTCGTTTTTGGCCGAAATTTTGACCCCCTCCGATCTTCTTGAAACTCTGGATTCTGACAGAGGGCCACGAGACTTCGACCAGCGCGCAAAAATGGAGGCTCTAGACCCTTCCAGAGCCGAGATATCGGATGTCAAAGTTTTGACCCGAAAAAAAAACATAAGGGGTAACACTGTCATTTTTGGCCGAAATTTTGACCCCCTCCGATCTTCTTGAAACTCTGGATTCTGACAGAGGGCCACGAGACTTCGACCAGCGCGCAAAAATGGAGGCTCTAGACCCTTCCAGAGCCGAGATATCGGATGTCAAAGTTTTGACCTGAAAAAAAAAACATAAGGGGTAACACTGTCGTTTTTGGCCGAAATTTTGACCCCCTCCGATCTTCTTGAAACTCTGGATTCTGACAGAGGGCCACGAGACTTCGACCAGCGCGCAAAAATGGAGGCTCTAGACCCTTCCAGAGCCGAGATATCGGACGTCAAAGTTTTGACCCGAAAAAAAAACATAAGGGGTAACACTGTTGTTTTTGGCCGAAATTTTGACCCCCTCCGATCTTCTTGAAACTCTGGATTCTGACAGAGGACCACGAGACTTCGACCAGCGCGCAAAAATGGAGGCTCTAGACCCTTCCAGAGCCGAGATATCGGATGTCAAAGTTTTGACCCGAAAAAAAAACATAAGGGGTAACACTGTCGTTTTTTCGGAAATTCTGACCCCCTCCGATCTTCTTGAAACTCTGGATTCTGACAGAGGGCCACAAGACTTCGACCAGCGCGCAAAAATGGAGGCTCTAGACCCTTCCAGAGCCGAGATATCGGATGTCAAAGTTTTGAACCTAAAAAAAAAAACATAAGGGGTAACACTGTCGTTTTTGGCCGAAATTTTGACCCCCTCCGATCTTCTTGAAACTCTGGATTCTGACAGAGGGCCACGAGAATTCGACCAGCGCGCAAAAATGGAGGCTCTAGACCCTTCCAGAGCCGAGATATCGGATGTCAAAGTTTTGACCTGAAAAAAAAAACATAAGGGGTAACACTGTCGTTTTTGGCCGAAATTTTGACCCCCTCCGATCTTCTTGAAACTCTGGATTCTGACAGAGGGCCACGAGACTTCGACCAGCACGCAAAAATGGAGGCTCTAGACCCTTCCAGAGCTGAGATATCGGATGTCAAAGTTTTGACCTGAAAAAAAAACATAAGGGGTAACACTGTCGTTTTTGGCCGAAATTTTGACCCCCTCCGATCTTCTTGAAACTCTGGATTCTGACAGAGGGCCACGAGACTTCGACCAGCGGGCAAAAATGGAGGCTCTAGACCCTTCCAGAGCCGAGATATCGGATGTCAAAGTTTTGACCCGAAAAAAAAACATAAGGGGTAACACTGTTGTTTTTGGCCGAAATTTTGACCCCCTCCGATCTTCTTGAAACTCTGGATTCTGACAGAGGACCACGAGACTTCGACCAGCGCGCAAAAATGGAGGCTCTAGACCCTTCCAGAGCCGAGATATCGGATGTCAAAGTTTTGACCCGAAAAAAAAAAAACATAAGGGGTAACACTGTCGTTTTTGGCTGAAATTTTGACCCCCTCCAATCTTCTTGAAACTCTGGATTCTGACAGAGGGCCACGAGACTTCGACCAGCGGGCAAACATGGAGGCTCTAGACCCTTCCAGAGCCGAGATATCGGATGTCAAAGTTTTGACCCAAAAAAAAAAAAACATAAGGGGTAACACTGTCGTTTTTGGCCGAAATTTTGACCACCTCCGATCTTCTTGAAACTCTGGATTCTGATAGAGGGCCACGAGACTTCGACCAGCGCGCAAAAATGGAGGCTCTAGACCCTTCCAGAGCCGAGATATCGGATGTCAAAGTTTTGACCTGAAAAAAAACATAAGGGGTAACACTGTCGTTTTTGGCCGAAATTTTGACCCCTTCCGATCTTCTTGAATTTCTAGATTCTGACAGAGGGCCACGAGACTTCGACCAGCGCGCAAAAAGGGAGGCTCTAGACCCTTCCAGAGCCGAGATATCGGATGTCAAAGTTTTGACCTGAAAAAAAAACATAAGGGGTAACACTGTCGTTTTTGGCCGAAATTTTGACCCCCTCCGATCTTCTTGAAACTCTGGATTCTGACAGAGGGCCACGAGACTTCGACCAGCGCGCAAAAATGGAGGCTCTAGACCCTTCCAGAGCCGAGATATCGGATGTCAAAGTTTTGACCCGAAAAAAAACATAAGGGGTAACACTGTCGTTTTTGGCCGAAATTTTGACCCCCTCCGATCTTCTTGAAACTCTGGATTCTGACAGAGGGCCACGAGACTTCGACCAGCGCGCAAAAATGGAGGCTCTAGACCCTTCCAGAGCCGAGATATCGGATGTCAAAGTTTTGACCTGAAAAAAAACATAAGGGGTAACACTGTCGTTTTTGGCCGAAATTTTGACCCCTCCGATCTTCTTGAAACTCTGGATTCTGAGAGAGGGCCACGAGACTTCGACCAGCGCGCAAAAAATGGAGGCTCTAGACCCTACCAGAGCCGAGATATCGGATGTCAAAGTTTTGACCTGAAAAAAAAACATAAGGGGTAACACTGTCGTTTTTGGCCGAAATTTTGACCCCCTCCGATCTTCTTGAAACTCTGGATTCTGACAGAGGGCCACGAGACTTCGACCAGCACGCAAAAATGGAGGCTCTAGACCCTTCCAGAGCTGAGATATCGGATGTCAAAGTTTTGACCCGAAAAAAAAAAACATAAGGGGTAACACTGTCGTTTTTGGCCGAAATTTTGACCCCCTCCGATCTTCTTGAAACTCTGGATTCTGACAGAGGGCCACGAGACTTCGACCAGCGCGCAAAAATGGAGGCTCTAGACCCTTCCAGAGCCGAGATATCGGATGTCAAAGTTTTGAACTGAAAAAAAAAAACATAAGGGGTAACACTGTCGTTTTTGGCCGAAATTTTGACCCCCTCCGATCTTCTTGAAACTCTGGATTCTGACAGAGGGCCACGAGACTTCGACCAGCGCGCAAAAATGGAGGCTCTAGACCCTTCCAGAGCCGAGATATCGGATGTCAAAGTTTTGACCTGAAAAAAAACATAAGGGGTAACACTGTCGTTTTTCGCCGAAATTTTGACCCCCTCCGATCTTCTTGAAACTCTGGATTCTGACAGAGGGCCACGAGACTTCGACCAGCGCGCAAAAATGGAGGCTCTAGACCCTTCCAGAGCCGAGATATCGGATGTCAAAGTTTTGACCTGAAAAAAAAAAACATAAGGGGTAACACTGTCGTTTTTGGCCGAAATTTTGACCCCCTCCGATCTTCTTGAAACTCTGGATTCTGACAGAGGGCCACGAGACTTCGACCAGCGCGCAAAAATGGAGGCTCTAGACCCTTCCAGAGCCGAGATATCGGATGTCAAAGTTTTGACCTGAAAAAAAACATAAGGGGTAACACTGTCGTTTTGGCCGAAATTTTGACCCCCTCCGATCTTCTTGAAACTCTGGATTCTGACAGAGGGCCACGAGACTTCGACCAGCGCGCAAAAATGGAGGCTCTAGACCCTTCCAGAGCCGAGATATCGGATGTCAAAGTTTTGACCCGAAAAAAAAACATAAGGGGTAACACTGTCGTTTTTGGCTGAAATTTTGACCCCCTCTGATCTTCTTGAAACTCTGGATTCTGACAGAGGGCCACGAGACTTCGACCAGCGCGCAAAAATGGAGGCTCTAGACCCTTCCAGAGCCGAGATATCGGATGTCAAAGTTTTGACCTGAAAAAAAACATAAGGGGTAACACTGTCGTTTTTGGCCGAAATTTTGACCCCCTCCGATCTTCTTGAAACTCTGGATTCTGACAGAGGGCCACGAGACTTCGACCAGCGCGCAAAAATGGAGGCTCTAGACCCTTCCAGAGCCGAGATATCGGACGTCAAAGTTTTGACCCGAAAAAAAAACATAAGGGGTAACACTGTTGTTTTTGGCCGAAATTTTGACCCCCTCCGATCTTCTTGAAACTCTGGATTCTGACAGAGGACCACGAGACTTCGACCAGCGCGCAAAAATGGAGGCTCTAGACCCTTCCAGAGCTGAGAAATCAGACGTCATAGTATTGACCCAAAAAAAAAAACATACGGGGTAACACTGTCGTTTTTGGCCGAAATTTTGACCCCCTCCGATCTTCTTGAAACTCTGGATTCTGACAGAGGGCCACGAGACTTCGACCAGCGCGCAAAAATGGAGGCTCTAGACCCTTCCAGAGCCGAGATATCGGATGTCAAAGTTTTGACCTGAAAAAAAACATAAGGGGTAACACTGTCGTTTTTGGCCGAAATTTTGACCCCCTCCGATCTTCTTGAAACTCTGGATTCTGAGAGAGGGCCACGAGACTTCGACCAGCGCGCAAAAAATGGAGGCTCTAGACCCTTCCAGAGCCGAGATATCGGATGTCAAAGTTTTGACCTGAAAAAAAACATAAGGGGTAACACTGTCGTTTTTGGCCGAAATTTTGACCCCCTCCGATCTTCTTGAAACTCTGGATTCTGACAGAGGGCCACGAGACTTCGACCAGCGCGCAAAAATGGAGGCTCTAGACCCTTCCAGAGCCGAGATATCGGATGTCAAAGTTTTGACCTGAAAAAAAAACATAAGGGGTAACACTGTCGTTTTTGGCCGAAATTTTGACCCCCTCCGATCTTCTTGAAACTCTGGATTCTGACAGAGGGCCACGAGACTTCGACCAGCACGCAAAAATGGAGGCTCTAGACCCTTCCAGAGCTGAGATATCGGATGTCAAAGTTTTGACCTGAAAAAAAAACATAAGGGGTAACACTGTCGTTTTTGGCCGAAATTTTGACCCCCTCCGATCTTCTTGAAACTCTGGATTCTGACAGAGGGCCACGAGACTTCGACCAGCGGGCAAACATGGAGGCTCTAGACCCTTCCAGAGCCGAGATATCGGATGTCAAAGTTTTGACCCAAAAAAAAACCCCAAAAACATAAGGGGTAACACTGTCGTTTTTGGCCGAAATTTTGACCACCTCCGATCTTCTTGAAACTCTGGATTCTGATAGAGGGCCACGAGACTTCGACCAGCGCGCAAAAATGGAGGCTCTAGACCCTTCCAGAGCCGAGATATCGGATGTCAAAGTTTTGACCTGAAAAAAAAACATAAGGGGTAACACTGTCGTTTTTGGCCGAAATTTTGACCCCTTCCGATCTTCTTGAATTTCTAGATTCTGACAGAGGGCCACGAGACTTCGACCAGCGCGCAAAAATGGAGGCTCTAGACCCTTCCAGAGCCGAGATATCGGATGTCAAAGTTTTGACCTGAAAAAAAAAACATAAGGGGTAACACTGTCGTTTTTGGCCGAAATTTTGACCCCCTCCGATCTTCTTGAAACTCTGGATTCTGACAGAGGGCCACGAGACTTCGACCAGCGCGCAAAAATGGAGGCTCTAGACCCTTCCAGAGCCGAGATATCGGATGTCAAAGTTTTGACCCGAAAAAAAAACATAAGGGGTAACACTGTCGTTTTTGGCCGAAATTTTGACCCCCTCCGATCTTCTTGAAACTCTGGATTCTGACAGAGGGCCACGAGACTTCGACCAGCGCGCAAAAATGGAGGCTCTAGACCCTTCCAGAGCCGAGATATCGGATGTCAAAGTTTTGACCTGAAAAAAAACATAAGGGGTAACACTGTCGTTTTTGGCCGAAATTTTGACCCCCTCCGATCTTCTTGAAACTCTGGATTCTGAGAGAGGGCCACGAGACTTCGACCAGCGCACAAAAAATGGAGGCTCTAGACCCTTCCAGAGCCGAGATATCGGATGTCAAAGTTTTGACCTGAAAAAAAAACATAAGGGGTAACACTGTCGTTTTTGGCCGAAATTTTGACCCCCTCCGATCTTCTTGAAACTCTGGATTCTGACAGAGGGCCACGAGACTTCGACCAGCACGCAAAAATGGAGGCTCTAGACCCTTCCAGAGCTGAGATATCGGATGTCAAAGTTTTGACCCGAAAAAAAAAAACATAAGGGGTAACACTGTCGTTTTTGGCCGAAATTTTGACCCCCTCCGATCTTCTTGAAACTCTGGATTCTGACAGAGGGCCACGAGACTTCGACCAGCGCACAAAAATGGAGGCTCTAGACCCTTCCAGAGCCGAGATATCGGATGTCAAAGTTTTGAACTGAAAAAAAAAACCATAAGGGGTAACACTGTCGTTTTTGGCCGAAATTTTGACCCCCTCCGATCTTCTTGAAACTCTGGATTCTGACAGAGGGCCACGAGACTTCGACCAGCGCGCAAAAATGGAGGCTCTAGACCCTTCCAGAGCCGAGATATCGGATGTCAAAGTTTTGACCTGAAAAAAAACATAAGGGGTAACACTGTCGTTTTTGGCCGAAATTTTGACCCCCTCCGATCTTCTTGAAACTCTGGATTCTGACAGAGGGCCACGAGACTTCGACCAGCGCGCAAAAATGGAGGCTCTGGACCCTTCCAGAGCCGAGATATCGGATGTCAAAGTTTTGACCTGAAAAAAAAACATAAGGGGTAACACTGTCGTTTTTGGCCGAAATTTTGACCCCCTCCGATCTTCTTGAAACTCTGGATTCTGACAGAGGGCCACGAGACTTCGACCAGCGCGCAAAAATGGAGGCTCTAGACCCTTCCAGAGCCGAGATATCGGATGTCAAAGTTTTGACCTGAAAAAAAAAACATAAGGGGTAACACTGTCGTTTTGGCCGAAATTTTGACCCCCTCCGATCTTCTTGAAACTCTGGATTCTGACAGAGGGCCACGAGACTTCGACCAGCGCGCAAAAATGGAGGCTCTAGACCCTTCCAGAGCCGAGATATCGGATGTCAAAGTTTTGACCCGAAAAAAAAAACATAAGGGGTAACACTGTCGTTTTTGGCTGAAATTTTGACCCCCTCTGATCTTCTTGAAACTCTGGATTCTGACAGAGGGCCACGAGACTTCGACCAGCGCGCAAAAATGGAGGCTCTAGACCCTTCCAGAGCCGAGATATCGGATGTCAAAGTTTTGACCTAAAAAAAAACATAAGGGGTAACACTGTCGTTTTTGGCCGAAATTTTGACCCCCTCCGATCTTCTTGAAACTCTGGATTCTGACAGAGGGCCACGAGACTTCGACCAGCGCGCAAAAATGGAGGCTCTAGACCCTTCCCTTCTCGTGGCCCTCTGTCAGAATCCAGAGTTTCAAGAAGATTGGAGGGGGTCAAAATTTCAGCCAAAAACGACAGTGTTACCCCTTATGTTTTTTTTTTTCAGGTCAAAACTTTGACATCCGATATCTCGGCTCTGGAAGGGTCTAGAGCCTCCATTTTTGCGCGCTGGTCGAAGTCTCGTGGCCCTCTTTCAGAATCCAGAGTTTTGAGAAGATTGGAGAAACAAAATTTTTCACCCCCGAAAAAAAATGTAAGGGGTAACACTGTCATTTTTTTTTTCTGGTCAAAATTTTGAGTTTCAATATCTCAGCTCTGGAAGGGTCTAGAGCCTCAATTTTTGCACCCAGGTCCATGTCTCGTGGCCCTCTATCAGAATCCAGAGTTTTGAGAAGATTGGAGAAACTTAATTTTTCACCCCCCGAAAAAAAATGTAAGGGGTAACACTGTCATTATTTTTTTCTGCTCAAAATTTTGAGTTTCAATATCTCAGCTCTGGAACGGTCTAGAGCCTCAATTTTTTGCACCAGGTCCATGTCTCGTGGCCCTCTATCAGAATCCAGAGTTTTGAGAAGATTAGAGAAACTTAATTTTTCACCCCCCGAAAAAAAATGTAAGGGGTAACACTGTCATTTTTTTTCTGGTCAAAAGTTTGAGTTTCAATATCTCAGCTCTGGAAGGGTCTAGAGCCTCAATTTTTGCACCCAGGTCCATGTCTCGTGGCCCTCTATCAGAATCCAGAGTTTTAGGAAGATTGGAGAAACTTAATTTTTCACCCCCCGAAAAAAATGTAAGGGGTAACACTGTCATTTTTTTTTTCTGGTCAAAATTTTGAGTTTCAATATCTCAGCTCTGGAAGGGTCTAGAGCCTCAATTTTTGCACCCAAGTCCATGTCTCGTGGCCCTCTATCAGAATCCAGAGTTTTGAGAAGATTGGAGAAACTTAATTTTTCACCCCCCTAAAAAAAACGTAAGGGGTAACACTGTCATTTTTTTTTCTGCTCAAAATTTTGAGTTTCAATATCTCAGCTCTGGAAGGGTCTAGAGCCTCAATTTTTGCACCCAGGTCCATGTCTTTTGGCCCTCTACCAGAATCCAGAGTTTTGAGAAGATTGGAGAAACTTAATTTTTCACCCCCCGAAAAAAATGTAAGGGGTAACACTGTCATTTTTTTTTTCTGGTCAAAATTTTGAGTTTCAATATCTCAGCTCTGGAAGGGTCTAGAGCCTCAATTTTTGCACCCCGGTCCATGTCTCGTGGCCCTCTATCAGAATCCAGAGTTTTGAGAAGATTGGAGAAACTTAATTTTTCACCCTCCGAAAAAAAATGTAAGGGGTAACACTGTCATTTTTTTTTCTGGTCAAAATTTTGAGTTTCAATATCTCAGCTCTGGAAGGGTCTAGAGCCTCAATTTTTGCACCCAGGTCCATGTCTCGTGGCCCTCTATCAGAATCCAGAGTTTTGAGAAGATTGGAGAAACTTAATTTTTCACCCCCCGAAAAAAACGTAAGGGGTAACACTGTCATTTTTTTTTTCTGGTCAAAATTTTGAGTTTCAATATCTCAGCTCTGGAAGGGTCTAGAGCCTCAATTTTTGCACCCAGGTCCATGTCTCGTGGCCCTCTATCAGAATCCAGAGTTTTGAGAAGATTGGAGAAACTTAATTTTTCACCCCCCGAAAAAAAATGTAAGGGGTAACACTGTCATTTTTTTTCTGGTCAAAATTTTGAGTTTCAATATCTCAGCTCTGGAAGGGTCTAGAGCCTAAATTTTTGCACCCAGGTCCATGTCTCGTGGCCCTCTATCAGAATCCAGAGTTTTGAGAAGATTGGAGAAACTTAATTTTTCAGCCCCCGAAAAAAATTGTAAGGGGTAACACTGTCATTTTTTTTTCTGGTCAAAATTTTGAGTTTCAATATCTCAGCTCTGGAAGGGTCTAGAGCCTCAATTTTTGCACCCAGGTCCATGTCTCGTGGCCCTCTATCAGAATCCAGAGTTTTGAGAAGATTGGAGAAACTTAATTTTTCACCCCCCGAAAAAAATGTAAGGGGTAACACTGTCATTTTTTTTCTGGTCAAAAGTTTGAGTTTCAATATCTCAGCTCTGGAAGGGTCTAGAGCCTCAATTTTTGCACCCAGGTCCATGTCTCGTGGCCCTCTATCAGAATCCAGAGTTTTGAGAAGATTGGAGAAACTTAATTTTTCAGCCCCCGAAAAAAAATGTAAGGGGTAACACTGTCATTTTTTTTTCTGGTCAAAATTTTGAGTTTCAATATCTCAGCTCTGGAAGGGTCTAGAGCCTCAATTTTTGCACCCAGGTCCATGTCTCGTGGCCCTCTATCAGAATCCAGAGTTTTGAGAAGATTGGAGAAACTTAATTTTTCACCCCCCCAAAAAAAACGTAAGGGGTAACACTGTCATTTTTTTTTCTGCTCAAAATTTTGAGTTTCAATATGTCAGCTCTGGAAGGGTCTAGAGCCTCAATTTTTGCACCCAGGTCCATGTCTTGTGGCCCTCTACCAGAATCCAGAGTTTTGAGAAGATTGGAGAAACTTAATTTTTCACCCCCCGAAAAAAATGTAAGGGGTAACACTGTCATTTTTTTTTTCTGGTCAAAAGTTTGAGTTTCAATATCTCAGCTCTGGAAGGGTCTAGAGCCTCAATTATTGCACCCAGGTCCATGTCTCGTGGCCCTCTTTCAGAATCCAGAGTTTTGAGAAGATTGGAGAAACTTAATTTTTCACCCCCCGAAAAAAAATGTAAGGGGTAACACTGTCATTTTTTTTTCTGGTCAAAATTTTGAGTTTCAATATCTCAGCTCTGGAAGGGTCTAGAGCCTCAATTTTTGCACCCATGTCCATGTCTCGTGGCCCTCTATCAGAATCCAGAGTTTTGAGAAGATTGGAGAAACTTAATTTTTCACCCCCCGAAAAAAAATGTAAGGGGTAACACTGTCATTTTTTTCTGGTCAAAATTTTGAGTTTCAATATCTCAGCTCTGGAAGGGTCTAGAGCCTCAATTTTTGCACCCAGGTCCATGTCTCGTGGCCCTCTATCAGAATCCAGAGTTTTGAGAAGATTGGAGAAACTTAATTTTTCACCCCCCGAAAAAAAGTGTAAGGGGTAACACTGTCATTTTTTTTCCTGCTCAATATTTTGAGTTTCAATATCTCAGCTCTGGAAGGGTCTAGAGCCTCAATTTTTGCACCCAGGTCCATGTCTCGTGGCCCTCTATCAGAATCCAGAGTTTTGAGAAGATTGGAGAAACTTAATTTTTCACCCCCTGAAAAAAATGTAAGGGGTTACACTGTCATTTTTTTTCTGGTAAAAATTTTGAGTTTCAATATCTCAGCTCTGGAAGGCTCTAAAGCCTCAATTTTTGCACCCAGGTCTATGTCTCATGGCCCTCTATCAGAATCCAGAGTTTTGAGAAGATTGGAGAAACGTAATTTTTTACCCCCCGAAAAAAAATGTAAGGGGTAACACTGTCATTTTTTTTTTCTGGTCAAAATTTTGAGTTTCAATATCTCAGCTCTGGAAGGGTCTAGAGCCTCAATTTTTGCACCCAGGTCCATGTCTCGTGGCCCTCTATCAGAATCCAGAGTTTTGAGAAGATTGGAGAAACTTAATTTTTCACCCCCCGAAAAAAAACGTAAGGGGTAACACTGTCATTTTTTTTTCTGCTCAAAATTTTAAGTTTCAATATCTCAGCTCTGGAAGGGTCTAGAGCCTCAATTTTTGCACCCAGGTCCATGTCTTTTGGCCCTCTACCAGAATCCAGAGTTTTGAGAAGATTGGAGAAACTTAATTTTTCACCCCCCGAAAAAAATGTAAGGGGTAACACTGTCATTTTTTTTTCTGGTCAAAATTTTGAGTTTCAATATCTCAGCTCTGGAAGGGTCTAGAGCCTCAATTTTTGCACCCCGGTCCATGTCTCGTGGCCCTCTATCAGAATCCAGAGTTTTGAGAAGATTGGAGAAACTTAATTTTTCACCCTCCGAAAAAAAATGTAAGGGGTAACACTGTCATTTTTTTTTTCTGGTCAAAATTTTGAGTTTCAATATCTCAGCTCTGGAAGGGTCTAGAGCCTCAATTTTTGCACCCAGGTCCATGTCTCGTGGCCCTCTATCAGAATCCAGAGTTTTGAGAAGATTGGAGAAACTTAATTTTTCACCCCCCGAAAAAAACGTAAGGGGTAACACTGTCATTTTTTTTTCTGGTCAAAATTTTGAGTTTCAATATCTCAGCTCTGGAAGGGTCTAGAGCCTCAATTTTTGCACCCAGGTCCATGTCTCGTGGCCCTCTATCAGAATCCAGAGTTTTGAGAAGATTGGAGAAACTTAATTTTTCACCCCCCGAAAAAAAATGTAAGGGGTAACACTGTCATTTTTTTTTCTGGTCAAAATTTTGAGTTTCAATATCTCAGCTCTGGAAGGGTCTAGAGCCTAAATTTTTGCACCCAGGTCCATGTCTCGTGGCCCTCTATCAGAATCCAGAGTTTTGAGAAGATTGGAGAAACTTAATTTTTCAGCCCCCGAAAAAAAATGTAAGGGGTAACACTGTCATTTTTTTTTCTGGTCAAAATTTTGAGTTTCAATATCTCAGCTCTGGAAGGGTCTAGAGCCTCAATTTTTGCACCCAGGTCCATGTCTCGTGGCCCTCTATCAGAATCCAGAGTTTTGAGAAGATTGGAGAAACTTAATTTTTCACCCCCCGAAAAAAATGTAAGGGGTAACACTGTCATTTTTTTTCTGGTCAAAAGTTTGAGTTTCAATATCTCAGCTCTGGAAGGGTCTAGAGCCTCAATTTTTGCACCCAGGTCCATGTCTCGTGGCCCTCTATCAGAATCCAGAGTTTTGAGAAGATTGGAGAAACTTAATTTTTCAGCCCCCGAAAAAAAATGTAAGGGGTAACACTGTCATTTTTTTTTCTGGTCAAAATTTTGAGTTTCAATATCTCAGCTCTGGAAGGGTCTAGAGCCTCAATTTTTGCACCCAGGTCCATGTCTCGTGGCCCTCTATCAGAATCCAGAGTTTTGAGAAGATTGGAGAAACTTAATTTTTCACCCTCCCCAAAAAAAATGTAAGGGGTAACACTGTCATTTTTTTTTCTGGTCAAAATTTTGAGTTTCAATATCTCAGCTCTGGAAGGGTCTAGAGCCTCAATGTTTGCACCCAGGTCCATGTCTCGTGGCCCTCTATCAGAATCCAGAGTTTTGAGAAGATTTGAGAAACTTAATTTTTCACCCCCCGAAAAAAAACGTAAGGGGTAACACTGTCATTTTTTTTTCTGCTCAAAATTTTGAGTTTCAATATCTCAGCTCTGGAAGGGTCTAGAGCCTCAATTTTTGCACCCAGGTCCATGTCTCGTGGCCCTCTATCAGAATCCAGAGTTTTGAGAAGATTGGAGAAACTTAATTTTTCACCCCCCCGAAAAAAAATGTAAGGGGTAACACTGTCATTTTTTTTTTTTCTGGTCAAAATTTTGAGTTTCAATATCTCAGCTCTGGAAGGGTCTAGAGCCTCAATTTTTGCACCCCGGTCCATGTCTCGTGGCCCTCTATCAGAATCCCAACATGACATCACGACTTTTGCGTAAACATACACGCCACTTTCGAGTCAAGTGGCGTGTTATCTCTACGCATTTTGAATTATCCGCGTGTATCCGCGTGTATGCGTGTATGTCTACGCCATTAACGTCCGCGTCATTCCGCGTGTCTGTACACGTGCGTCAAATGTCCAGTCATAAATGCCATTAACCCCAGTGACGGTTAAGTTTAGGGATAGGGTTGAGGTAAGTCATATCTTTTTTTTCACTAGGATGGTAAGGGAACAGTCATAAATGCCATTAACCCCAGTGATGGTTAAGTTTAGGGACAGGGTTGAGGTAAGTCATATATTTATATAACGTTAAGTCAACGGCGTTCATAAACACGCTGAAAAGCGATTATGCGTCTTGATAGCACGCCAAAAATGCAAATACGAAATGGCGTGTCATACACACGCTACTTCATGAGATCAGTCTGCAGAATCCAGAGTTTTGAGAAGATTGGAGAAACTTAATTTTTCACCCCCCGAAAAAAAATGTAAGGGGTAACACTGTCATTTTTTTTCTGGTCAAAATTTTGAGTGTCAATATCTCAGCTCTGGAAGGGTCTAGAGCCTCAATTTTTGCACCCAGGTCCATGTCTCGTGGCCCTCTATCAGAATCCAGAGTTTTGAGAAGATTGGAGAAACTTAATTTTTCACCCCCCGAAAAAAAAAACGTAAGGGGTAACACTGACATTTTTTTTTTCTGCTCAAAATTTTGAGTTTCAATATCTCAGCTCTGGAAGGGTCTAGAGCCTCAATGTTTGCACCCAGGTCCATGTCTTGTGGCCCTCTATCAGAATCCATAGTTTTGAGAAGATTGGAGAAAATTAATTTTTCACCCCCCGAAAAAAAATGTAAGGGGTAACACTGTCATTTTTTTTTTTCGGGTCAAAATTTTGAGTTTCAATATCTCAGCTCTGGAAGGGTCTAGAGCCTCAATTTTTGCACCCAGGTCCATGTCTCGTGGCCCTCTTTCAGAATCCAGAGTTTTGAGAAGATTGGAGAAACTTAATTTTTCACCCCCCGAAAAAAAATGTAAGGGGTAACACTGTCATTTTTTTTTCTGGTCAAAATTTTGAGTTTCAATATCTCAGCTCTGGAAGGGTCTAGAGCCTCAATTTTTGCACCCATGTCCATGTCTCGTGGCCCTCTATCAGAATCCAGAGTTTTGAGAAGATTGGAGAAACTTAATTTTTCACCCCCCGAAAAAAAATGTAAGGGGTAACACTGTCATTTTTTTTCTGGTCAAAATTTTGAGTTTCAATATCTCAGCTCTGGAAGGGTCTAGAGCCTCAATTTTTGCACCCAGGTCCATGTCTCGTGGCCCTCTATCAGAATCCAGAGTTTTGAGAAGATTGGAGAAACTTAATTTTTCACCCCCCGAAAAAAAATGTAAGGGGTAACACTGTCATTTTTTTTCTGGTCAAAATTTTGAGTGTCAATATCTCAGCTCGGGAAGGGTCTAGAGCCTCAATTTTTGCACCCAGGTCCATGTCTCGTGGCCCTCTATCAGAATCCAGAGTTTTGAGAAGATTGGAGAAACTTAATTTTTCACCCCCGAAAAAAAAACGTAAGGGGTAACACTGTCATTTTTTTTTTCTGCTCAAAATTTTGAGTTTCAATATCTCAGCTCTGGAAGGGTCTAGAGCCTCAATGTTTGCACCCAGGTCCTTGTCTTGTGGCCCTCTATCAGAATCCAGAGTTTTGAGAAGATTGGAGAAACTTAATTTTTCACCCCCCGAAAAAAAATGTAAGAGGTAACAATGTCATTTTTTTTTCTGGTCAAAATTTTGAGTTTCAATATCTCAGCTCTGGAAGGGTCTAGAGCCTCAATTTTTGCACCCAGGTCCATGTCTCGTGGCCCTCTATCAGAATCCAGAGTTTTGAGAAGATTGGAGAAACTTAATTTTTCACCCGCCGAAAAAAAAATGTAAGGGGTAACACTGTCATTTTTTTTTCTGGTCAAAATTTTGAGTTTCAATATCTCAGCTCTGGAAGGGTCTAGAGCCTCAATTTTTGCATCCAGGTCCATGTCTCGTGGCCCTCTATCAGAATCCAGAGTTTTGAGAAGATTGGAGAAACTTAATTTTTCACCCCCCGAAAAAAACGTAAGGGGTAACACTGTCATTTTTTTTTTCTGGTCAAAATTTTGATTTTCAATATCTCAGCTCTGGAAGGGTCTAGAGCCTCAATTTTTGCACCCAGGTCCATGTCTCGTGGCCCTCTATCAGAATCCAGAGTTTTGAGAAGATTGGAGAAACTTAATTTTTCACCCCCCGAAAAAAAATGTAAGGGGTAACACTGTCATTTTTTTTCTGGTCAAAATTTTGAGTGTCAATATCTCAGCTCGGGAAGGGTCTAGAGCCTCAATTTTTGCACCCAGGTCCATGTCTCGTGGCCCTCTATCAGAATCCAGAGTTTTGAGAAGATTGCAGAAACTTAATTTTTCACCCCCCGAAAAAAACGTAAGGGGTAACACTGTCATTTTTTTTTCTGGTCAAAATTTTGAGTTTCAATATCTCAGCTCTGGAAGGGTCTAGAGCCTCAATTTTTGCACCCAGGTCCATGTCTCGTGGCCCTCTTTCAGAATCCAGAGTTTTGAGAAGATTGGAGAAACTTAATTTTTCACCCCCCGAAAAAAAAATGTAAGGGGTAACACTGTCATTTTTTTTTCTGTCAAAATTTTGAGTTTCAATATCTCAGCTCTGGAAGGGTCTAGAGCCTCAATTTTTGCACCCATGTCCATGTCTCGTGGCCCTCTATCAGAATCCAGAGTTTTGAGAAGATTGGAGAAACTTAATTTTTCACCCCCCGAAAAAAAATGTAAGGGGTAACACTGTCATTTTTTTTTTCTGGTCAAAATTTTGAGTTTCAATATCTCAGCTCTGGAAGGGTCTAGAGCCTCAATTTTTGCACCCAGGTCCATGTCTCGTGGCCCTCTATCAGAATCCAGAGTTTTGAGAGGATTGGAGAAACTTAATTTTTCACCCCCCGAAAAAAAATGTAAGGGGTAACACTGTCATTTTTTTTCTGGTCAAAATTTTGAGTTTCAATATCTCAGCTCTGGAAGGGTCTAGAGCCTCAATTTTTGCACCCCGGTCCATGTCTCGTGGCCCTCTATCAGAATCCAGAGTTTTGAGAATATTGGAGAAACTTAATTTTTCACCCCCCGAAAAAAAAATGTAAGGGGTAACACTGTCATTTTTTTTCTGGTCAAAATTTTGAGTGTCAATATCTCAGCTCTGAAAGGGTCTAGAGCCTCAATTTTTGCACCCAGGTCCATGTCTCGTGGCCCTCTATCAGAATCCAGAGTTTTGAGAAGATTGGAGAAACTTAATTTTTCACCCCCCGAAAAAAAATGTAAGGGGTAACACTGTCATTTTTTTTTCTGGTCAAAATTTTGAGTTTCAATATCTCAGCTCTGGAAGGGTCTAGAGCCTCAATTTTTGCACCCAGGTCCATGTCTCGTGGCCCTCTATCAGAATCCAGAGTTTTGAGAAGATTGGAGAAACTTAATTTTTCACCCCCCGAAAAAAATGTAAGGGGTAACACTGTCATTTTTTTTTTCTGGTCAAAAGTTTGAGTTTCAATATCTCAGCTCTGGAAGGGTCTAGAGCCTCAATTTTTGCACCCAGGTCCATGTCTCGTGGCCCTCTATCAGAATCCAGAGTTTTGAGAAGATTGGAGAAACTTAATTTTTCACCCCCCCCCAAAAAAATGTAAGGGGTAACACTGTCATTTTTTTTCTGGTCAAAATTTTGAGTTTCAATATCTCAGCTCTGGAAGGGTCTAGAGCCTCAATTTTTGCACCCAGGTCCATGTCTCGTGGCCCTCTATCAGAATCCAGAGTTTTGAGAAGATTTGAGAAACTTAATTTTTCACCCCCCGAAAAAAAACGTAAGGGGTAACACTGTCATTTTTTTTCTGCTCAAAATTTTGAGTTTCAATATCTCAGCTCTGGAAGGGTCTAGAGCCTCAATTTTTGCACCCAGGTCCATGTCTCGTGGCCCTCTATCAGAATCCAGAGTTTTGAGACGATTGGAGAAACTTAATTTTTCACCCCCCGAAAAAAATGTAAGGGGTAACACTGTCATTTTTTTTTTTTCTGGTCAAAATTTTGAGTTTCAATATCTCAGCTCTGGAAGGGTCTAGAGCCTCAATTTTTTGCACCCCGGTCCATGTCTCGTGGCCCTCTATCAGAATCCAGAGTTTTGAGAAGATTGGAGAAACTTAATTTTTCACCTCCCGAAAAAAAATGTAAGGGGTAACACTGTCATTTTTTTTCTGGTCAAAATTTTGAGTGTCAATATCTCAGCTCTGGAGAGGTCTAGAGCCTCAATTTTTGCACCCAGGTCCATGTCTCGTGGCCCTCTATCAGAATCCAGAGTTTTGAGAAGATTGGAGAAACTTAATTTTTCACCCCCCGAAAAAAAACGTAAGGGGTAACACTGTCATTTTTTTTTCTGGTCAAAATTTTGAGTTTCAATATCTCAGCTCTGGAAGGGTCTAGAGCCTCAATTTTTGCACCCAGGTCCATGTCTCGTGGCCCTCTATCAGAATCCAGAGTTTTGAGAATATTGGAGAAACTTAATTTTTCACCCCCCGAAAAAAAATGTAAGGGGTAACACTGTCATTTTTTTTTTCTGGTCAAAATTTTGAGTTTCAATATCTCAGCTCTGGAAGGGTCTAGAGCCTCAATTTTTGCACCCAGGTCCATGTCTCGTGGCCCTCTATCAGAATCCAGAGTTTTGAGAATATTGGAGAAACTTAATTTTTCACCCCCCGAAAAAAAATGTAAGGGGTAACACTGTCATTTTTTTTTTCTGGTCAAAATTTTGAGTTTCAATATCTCAGCTCTGGAAGGGTCTAGAGCCTCAATTTTTGCACCCAGGTCCATGTCTCGTGGCCCTCTATCAGAATCCAGAGTTTTGAGAATATTGGAGAAACTTAATTTTTCACCCCCCGAAAAAAAATGTAAGGGGTAACACTGTCATTTTTTTTTTCTGCTCAAAATTTTGAGTTTCAATATCTCAGCTCTGGAAGGGTCTAGAGCCTCAATTTTTGCACCCAGGCCCATGTATCGTGGCCCTCTATCAGAATCCAGAGTTTGAGAAGATTGGAGAAACTTAATTTTTCACCCCCCGAAAATAAACGTAAGGGGTAACACTGTCATTTTTTTTTCTGGTCAAAATTTTGAGTTTCAATATCTCAGCTCTGGAAGGGTCTAGAGCCTCAATTTTTCCACCCAGGTCCATGTATTGTGGCCCTCTATCAGAATCCAGAGTTTTGAGAAGATTGGAGAAACTTAAAGAGTACCTATTATGGCATTTAAAATGTTCCTAATATTGTTCTGGGAGTCCCCAACAACAGTTTTACAAGCATGCAATGACAAAAAAACACTTTTGTTTTCTTATAATATGCATTTATTTTTACCTGAATTGCCCACCGACTCCCATATGAATCGTTTTAGCGAGTCCTTATACCAAAACCCGCCTTTGTGTGACGCTAATCCACGGTGATTGGTCAGATGACCTAGTCAGTTGTGATTGGTATTCTCTGTGCAGAAAAACTGAACTCTTATTACCTTAAATGGGTTCTCAACTCCAGTCCTCACGACCCAGTGCTCTGAATATTGTGTATGTCTCCCTCATTTAACACACCTCAGATCCTCAGTTCGTTAGGATAGAGCCGGCTCGCGAATCCATACTTTATAGCGTTTAGGTTTGTGAAGCAATCATCTTCAAAATGACGCGAACACAGAACAACGTTTGGGCTATACTTGTGTGGTATAGCAGTACTTGTATATATGAACTGCTGCCACTTAGTCTTCAAATACTCCTCACTTGGCAGGTTGAAAAAGTTCGCTTTTGCGTCGCAGTTCACAGCGTCTCGTCGACATGATTGTTTTCCGAAGCCCAGATCTCGAAAAACGACAGAGTCCAAAAAGGTGCGGTGGGTCCAAACCTCCATGCTCTCAGACCTCCCTGGCCAGCCCAGGCAGGGTGGCCCGTCCTGGGCCAGTTTCAGATTTGCCCGCCACCCCTGGAGCTCCGGTTTTCCCTGCGTCTCCGAGCGCAATAAGTGGGCGTTTCTTATTCAAATAACTTGTCAAGTTGACGTCAACCAGACAAAGGAAAACCATCGTTCTTCGAACGATTCATATCAGCGACTCAGAGTCGACTCTTGTTTTTGAGAGACAATAACTTTGTATACGATGAACTTTCATGTTTAAAACTTTGCAGGATGTTTTCGTTCACTTAGATCTATGTTAAACACTACATGAAGGGCAATTTTCAAAAACCCAAAATAGGTACCCTTTAAGGGCCCCAAAAGTGCCCAAAAGGTAGTAAAATAATAATAATAATACGTAAGAAGAAGAAGAAGAAGAAGAAGAAATAAGGAAATAAATAAGGAAAACAATAGGGCCTTCGCCCTTTCGGGGCTTGGGCCCTAAAAAAACGACATGGGTACCCCTGTCGTTTTTGTTTTTTTTCGGTGCGAAAAATTAATTCTCTCCAATCTTCTCAAAACTCTGGATTCTGATAGAGGGCCATGAGACTTTGACATGAGTGCAAAAATGGAGTCTCTAGACCCTTCCAGAGCTGAGATCTTTGCTGCATTCCAAACCGCATACTTCCCTACTATTTAGTATGGGAAAAAGAGAAAGAGTATGTATGAATCCAAAAGAGTAGGCGAGAATTACCTGGGTGGCGTACTAATTTTTTATTTGCAAATCTAAAAAGTAGCCAAACATGATATATATATTTAATTTTTCCCTTATTACTGTTGATATATTGAGGTACATTTAAGTTGGATAAAAAGTGAGTTAACACATCAACCTCAGCATGTAAATGCAGTGTTGAGCTCATAAATCACAGAAGTAATGTGAATCTGTCCGTATGTTACACGCACAGAAGAACACGCATGTGTTTATCCGGTGAAGAGAGGCTCGTGATGCTGAATGCTGTCATCAAAGGCTTTGAGTGAGCATATTACCATATTTGCCCTTCACATGTCACTTTCACTTTCTAAAATGACTGTCTCCCTGATCAGTGCCCAGGCTGCTGAAACACAGAGCTGAGTGAGACGCACCTAGGGTCTCATTTGTTAACATAAGTGAATGCATTAGCTAACATGAACTAAATAAGAGCAATTTACACTATGGACAAAAGTATTACCTGACCGTTACACCATCAGGTACGTTAATAACATTGCATTCTAAATACATAGACATTAATTGGTCCTCCCTTAGCATCTACAACAGCTTTCATGTATCTGGGAAAGATTTCCAAGATTTTGAAGTGTTTTGTGGGAATTTTTGCCCATTCGTCAAGTAGAGGATTTGCGAGGTCAGGCACTGATGTTGGACGAGAAGGCCTGGCTCGTAATTTCCATCCCAGTTAATCCCAGGCCTCAGTCAAGTTTTTTTTCACGCCAAACTCACCAACCATCTCTTTGTGGACGTTTCTTAGTGTACTGGGGCACAGTCATGTTGTAGTAGAACCGTTCCCATAAAGTTGGCAGCATAGAATTGTCATACCATTATGTATCCTCAAATTTACAGTCCGGCAGGAAACGATTTCCTGGCATCCGCTAGGCCCAGTCAGACTGTCAAACAGAAGCATGATTTAATATGATTTCTTTGCACTCCTCCAGAGTCCAGTGGTGGTGTGCTTTACACATTGGCATTGCACTTGGTGATGTGAGGCACCCATTCAACGAGGTTCGTCGCACAGGTTTTGGGCTGATAGTGATGCAAATGGAAGTTTGGAAGTTTGAAATTGTCGACTTTTAGGCTCCGTGACTTTACATGATCTTCCGCTTCGTGTCTGAATTGCTGCTAGTTGACCGTGGAATATCTAGGGATTAAATTTCATGAACAGACTTATTGCAAAGGTGGCATCCTATCACAGTCCCATGCTTAAATTCACTGAGCTCTTCAGAATGACCCATTTTTTTTCCCCCACAGATGTTTGTGTAACTGTGGACTGCATGGCTAGGGGTCTGATTGAAATGCATGAATTCAAGAATTAAGGTGTGTCCCAATACTTTTGTCCATATAGTATATATTTTAAAGCATTTATTAATGTTAACATTAGTAAAAATCGAATTGTTCATTGTTTGTTCATGTTAACCAATATAGTATGCTAAGCAGAGCTGGACAGTATCGGAGTACATTTACTTGAGTACAGTACTTAAGTACAATTTTGAGCGATCTGTACTTTACTCGAGGATCATTTTTGGGGAGTACTCGTGCCTTTACTCAAGTAGATTTGAGAGGGAAATATTGTACTCTTTACTCCACTACATTTCTATCCATAACCGTGAGTACCCACAACTACTTCTAAAATAAATAACATTTAAAAAAAAAATGGAAAAAAAAGAAAAATCTCGGAAACCCTCAATTTGTTGTTTCCCTCTCAAACGTGAGTTGATTGCGCAGGTGCCACTGATTGGGACAGCCTATCAGCAATCACCTTCAGCTTTCCACCAAAGTCAACTCCATGGTCAGATTTAGATAAGAGACGAAACCATGGACGAAACAATGGATGAAGATGCAGCAGGTCCATCCTGTGAATGTGGCAACCCGTAGCCCCACCTCGCCAGACTATTTCAATTTTCTGAATTTTTTAAAAAAATTCTGAAATGTTAAGCATGGTAAAGAGATGAAAATGACTTGATTTTGCTGTCAATTCCTTTTACATTCTCCAAGGTGTTAACATTTTTCATAACTCCATGTCGGACGTTTCTTACCATAAATGTAAGCACTGTGGCAGTAGTAATACAATATTTAGAAAATGTACTCTTGATACTCAAGTACTTTAAAAACAAGTACTTCAGTACTTTTACTTAAGTAGACATCTGACTAGACATCTGGTATCTGTCCGCCTCTGATCACAAATAAAACCTTACTGTAAAATGTTATAATATTTATAACGAAGAGACAACCATGCATTTTAAAAGTGCAGTTCTATGGTCTTTCAACATCAGCCAACCATACAGACCTGAAGGGAGAACTGGTGCTGTTGATTAACTGGGCATCACTTTCCATGCATGGCTTTATAGTGCTCTCTAGTGGCACTGATCGAGACGTGCTCTGCTCACTGAAGAAAAAAAGCTCCCAGTCTGTGCTGCAATTGGCCGAACAGCTAAAAAAACCTCCCAGGTTCAATTTAGTAGCCTGATCAAGCAACAACTACAAAAAAAGGTTGCCTGCAGTTGACATTCATCAGCTAGATGTGACAAATTTGCTGTGTTTTGTTTTTAATAGGTGTGAACCGCAATATTTTCCTGAGCAGTTTTTGTTCTGTTGTACGTGCGAATTACTGACCCCAAATTTCTTATGAGTATGTGATAACTGCCCACATTATAAGTTCAAGCATATGATCCAGAAAGTCATCGTCTCACAAAGTCACTGACGCAAATCGATGTTCTTTCACGACATCTGCGGTTTAGGACTAACAAGCTCCTTTCCAGCCCTTCACATTCTCTGTCCTGCAGTGATGAAATGATCATCCAGCCATTTCATCACACTTTACAAAATGACTGTAGTTTGCTTTTCACAGCTCTGAATCAACCTAAGACTTCAGAATTTTCATTCTGGAAACTTTAGGTTACTCTTGCCGGTTTTTGCGTCTCTCTGCTAGCTTGAAAACTTGAAGCTTTGTCAACTTATCAATGTGCTCATGCCAATTAATGTGCCGTGTCCCTTTTAAAATAAACATCATAATATCATATGTTAATATTATATATTTATACACATAATATTATTATTATATATATACACACACAATCATCATATTCAATTATGATAATATATATTGTTACGTCCCAGATGTAAAGTTGTCTAGGTGTAAGGTAAACAGTGAAAAGAAAATAAACATATCTATTCCCGTTCCCAGCCCTGTACGACAGACACATCAAATTATAGTCCAAAGATTTATTAGCAGGATGGGTCCAATTATTAAACAAAAAAATAAACAAAACGTAACCACTTAAGTTACCTCAGGAGGGGGTTAAATGCCAAAATAACAAACACAAGTACCCTCTGACTAATTGGGGAGTAAAACTTCTTAATCTGCCAAAAAGAAACAAATGAACAACAGAAAGATACACTAACTCCCTAACTAGCCAAAAAAACAGGAGAAAAGGTGTTACGAAAATGAAGATAGGCACCCACCTCCCTACAGATCCTTGACTGTGTGGTATTCAAACAAAAAGATAATCACAACCATAAACACAAAACAAAAAAAATAGTAGCCAACAACAAGCCTTAGCTTGGTGAGCAACTACAACAATCTTAACACTGCACAACAGCAGGTAAATCAACAATGAGAAACAATCTCAGTACACAACACTCTGGAAGACAAATCATCTTCTTCTTCCTCCCACCAGTATGAATGTTCTCTGAAACTTCTTTTGAGCAGGTAGCGTCTCCCGTGCAACAAGCGGCAGGTGTGACCAATCACCTCTCTCTCCTCCCCACTTGGTAGAGCTGCAAAATTACAGAAAGAGAGAGAGAGAGAGAGAGAGAGAGAGAGAGAGAGAGAGAGAGAGAGAGAGAGAGAGAGAGAGAGAGAGGAGGGAGAAAAAAAAACAGATCCCCAGCACTGCCAAAACAACCACGGAATGTAACTATATATATATATATATATATATATATATATATATATATATATATATATATACACACACAATCATAATATTATAATATACACACATTATAGAGTATAGATCACAATCAAAATCCTGGACTTGCTTTAAGTACTGCACTGTAAAACAAAAGGTGCTGCATTTAATTTAAGTACAATCAACTTGGATGTTTAAGTCATTGAAACTTAAATTACATTAAACTGACTAAAAGAAATAGTTGAAACTTGTATTAAAAATTTTCAAAAAAAGTTGAAAATGTGTTGAAGCAATGTAAAAACATAAGTTGTCATAACTTATTGTCATATAATTTATTACAGTTTATCTCCTAACATTTTGATTTATCCTTAATCCAATGTTTTTTATTTTTATTTTACTGTTAAAAACACCCGTATGTAATTACAGCTGGAATTGTTGACCTTTGACCTTACCTCAACCCACCCTTAAACCTAACCAGACCACCAAACCTGTTTCTAACCTTACCCATGTCCCACCTCAATAGCAGCACAAGTGTTTCCTAATCAACATGAACACAATAAGTGCATAATGCATAGTATGGTCAGTAAGTTCATAGTAAAGACACCTTGAGTGGGACTCAATTCATTTGTTACTGTAATGAAGACGCAGGCTGAGTGGGATCCATCTGCAGATTTATTCAAATATAGCGAGCTCAGTGTACAAAAAACAGTCAAGGGGTCAAATACCAGGGCAGACAACAGTATCAGAGACGGGGCATCAATCGTGGTCAAAACAGGCAGAGGTTCAGGACAGGCAGCTGACAACAGAAGAGAATATCCGGGTGAAGCAGAGGTCAGAAGGCAGGCTGAGAAGAGTCGTAGTCGGTAATCCAAGGCAGGGTCAAAACACAGGCAGAATATACAAAGAATAACGCTCAGAAATGTAGCCGGGGCAAACAAGACTTCGCAATGTGTGTGAGAACAAGCAGGGTTTAAATAGTCTGGTGATGAGGATCAGGTGTGCAGTAATCAGTTCCTGTATGTGGGTTCTTGGGAAATGTAGTTCAGGGCTAATGTTCAGTATTCAGGAGAGTGAGACCTCCGGTGGCCGACAGGGGAATCTTCACAGGCGTTTGTGACAGAGCCCCCCCCCTGCGAGCGGCTCCTGAAGCGAGAGCACATCTGACGTCGGGGTCTTCCTCGTGGTCGTGGGGCCGGTCTCTCCGGGTGGGTCCTGTGAAATTCAACGATGAGATTGGGGTCGAGGATATCGTCCGCATTGACCCAGGACCTCTCTTCCGGACCGTACCCCTCCCAGTCTACCAGATATTGGATCTGGCGTCCCCGACGTCTAGAATCTAGCAAATCTCGCACTTGAAATGCCTCCTCGCCATCCACGATCATGGGTGGGGGGCCTGAGTCACCGCCTTCCTCTTCCAACCTCGGACCACCGGCAGGTTTTAGCAGAGAAACATGGAACGTAGGAGAGATGCGATAAGTGGCTGGTAATTCAAGGCGGTATGACACAGCATTGATTTGTCTCAAAATTTTGAAAGGACCCACATACCTGGGACTGAGTTTCTTGCAGGGTAATCGCAGACGGAGGTCTCGAGTTGAAAGCCACACCCACTGACCAGGAGTGTAGTTGGGACTGGGGCGACGATGGCGGTCCGCTTGTTCTTTACCCCTGTTTATGGCACGTTGTAGGTGGACATGCGCCTGATTCCAAACAGTCTCACTTCGTTGAAACCAGTCGTTCACAGCAGGTACTTCGGATGGCTCACCAGACCATGGGAACAGTGGAGGTTGGAACCCCAGAACGCATTGAAAAGGTGTTAATCTTGTGGAGGGTTTGAGAATTGAGTTCTGTGCATATTCTGCCCAGGGAAGAAAGCGGCTCCAGTCGGATTGGTTCTGCTGACAATACATTCTGAGGAATTTAGTGATCTCTTGGTTTAGTCGTTCCGTTTGTCCATTAGATTGAGGGTGGTAACCTGAAGTGAGACTTACATTGACATTCAGTAATTGAAAGAAGGCCTTCCAAAACCTTGATGTGAACTGGGGACCTCTATCAGAGACAATGTCTTCGGGAAGACCATAATAGCGGAATACAAAGTGGAAGAGGTGTTCTGCAGTTTCGAATGCTGACGGGAGCTTAGGTAGAGGTATCAATCGACATGCCTTGGAGAAACGATCAATGACAGTTAGTATGGTTGTGTTACCCTGCGAGACTGGCAGATCGGTGACAAAGTCAATAGCGATGTGGGACCATGGTCGCTGTGGGATGGGTAGGGGTTGTAGTAGTCCTGTTGGTAGTTGTCTGGAGGTCTTTGCTGCTGCACAAATGTGACAAGAATTCACGAACGTGCTGGTGTCTGTCTGTAAAGTCTCCCACCAGAACCGGTTTTTTAATAATTTAACTGTAGTAGTGATGCCTGGGTGGCCAGAGCTTGTGGATGAATGCACCCAGTGGATTACCTTTTCCCGTAGTCCTAGGGGAACAAAGGTTCGGTTGGGCGGGCATTCCGGAGGTGGTGGGTTCTGTGCGTGAGCCTGAGTGATTTCGGTCATGATGTCCCACTGAACTGGAGCTAGTATTAGAGAAGGTGAGATAATGGGGTCTGGAGAGGGATTTTGAGGGGTGGCATCATGTTGGCGTGATAGTGAATCGGCTTTGATGTTCTTTGATCCCGGATGATAGGTGATTGAAAAGTTGAATCGAGTGAAGAACAGGGCCCATCTGGCCTGCCTGGGGTTTAGTCTTTTGGCAGAGCGTAGGTATTCCAGGTTGCGGTGATCTGTCAATACCAAAAAAGGATGTCTCGCCCCCTCCAGCCAGTGTCTCCATTCTTCAAGGGCTGCTTTCATTGCTAGTAATTCGCGATTGCCCACATCATAATTCTGTTCAGCAGAGGAGAGTTTTCTGGAGTAATAAGCACATGGAAAGAGTTTGGGTGGATTACCTTGGCGTTGAGAGAGGACGGCTCCAATGCCAGTGTTGGATGCGTCAACCTCCACCACGAAAGGTACATTGGGGTCAGGATGGTGCAGAATGGGAGCAGAGGTAAACCGATTCTTAAGTTCATTGAAGGCTTGAATGGCATTGGTAGTCCAGCAAAGCTTGGTGGTTCCCCCCTTTACCATGGCATTGAGCGGAGCGGCGACTGAGCTGAAGTTTCTGATAAATCTTCTGTAGAAGTTGGCAAAACCCAAGAATCTTTGCAGTTCTTTCACTGTAGTAGGTTGAGGCCAATTTAGAACCGCTCGTACCTTTCTCTCGTCCATAGACACACCTTCCGGACTGATGATGTAACCCAGGAAGGAAATTGAGGATTGGTGGAATTCACACTTTTCTGCCTTGGCATAAAGTTGGTGGTTGATAAGACGCTGCAAGACTTCCCGGACCTGCTTGATGTGTTCCTCCATGGTGTCCGAGTAGATCAAAATATCATCAATGTATACGATTAGGCACTGGTTTAGCATGTCTCTGAATATGTCATTGATGAAAGATTGGAACACAGATGGACTATTGGACAGTCCAAAAGGCATAACAAGATATTCATAGTGGCCGCTGCTGGTAGAGAACGCAGTTTTCCATTCATCCCCTTCTCGAATGCGTATGAGGTTGTAGGCGGAACGTAGATCGAGCTTAGTGTAAACTTTAGCAGTTCTTAGTTGTTCCAAGGCTGCAGGAACCAGAGGCAGTGGATATCTGAATTTGACTGTTATTTCATTTAGACCCCTATAATCAATGCAGGGACGGAGACCCCCATCCTTCTTTTCCACAAAGAAGAATCCCGCTGCTGCTGGTGAAGTGGATGGTCGAATGAAACCCTTAGCCAGTTCCTCTTCGATGTATGATCTCATTGCGTTAGCCTCGGGTTCGGATAGTGGAAAGATTCTTCCTCTAGGGGGTGTGGTTTCAGGTAATAGTTCGATGGCACAGTCAGTAGGTCGATGTGGTGGAAGTTGTGAGGCTTTGGTTTTGCTGAACACTTCCATCAAGTCAACATACTCAGGGGGTACGTATGGTGCTGTGTTGAGCTCTTGAGTAATAAAAGTAGTCTTTACCGGTATCAATGGGGTTGACTTCAGGCATTTGGAATAGCAGGTGGGATCCCAACGTGTGATTTGTTTCTCACGCCAGGAAATTTGTGGATTGTGGTCCTGCAACCAGGGTAAACCAAGGATGATTGGGTTATGTGGAGAGTGAATGACGAACAGGCGTGTTGTTTCAGTATGTAGTGCTCCAACTTGTAGACACAGATCAGTGGTGGTATACTGAACATGGCCAGTCCCCAGGGGGCGCCCATCTAGCGCTGCCACTGCCAAAGGAGATTCACAACGGGTTAGTGGTATCTTATACTGTCGGACTAGGCCTTCATCAATAAAATTGCCTGCTGCCCCAGAGTCTAGTAAAGCCTGAGTGGTGATCGTTTCTGACTGACAGGTTAATTTAACTGGTAACTCCATACATGTATTGGTTGATATGGCAGAAATCAGCAAACTCACCCTGCGGTTGTGGGTCTGAGAGGGTCGAGTCGGGCAATCAGCTCTCAGATGTCCTGCTTGGCCACAGTATAAGCAAAGGTGGTTTCTGATGCGGCGTTCACGTTCCTCTGTGGAAAGATGGGTTCGCCCGACTTGCATGGGTTCAGTGTGATCACTAGGTTGACTCATTTGGTTGAAAGAACATGTAGGTTGATTAGATCTCCGAGAGCGAATAAGGTTGTCAATGCGAATGGCCAAGTCAATGAATTGATCTAGGGTTTTGTCTTCATCACGACATGCAAGTTCTGACTGCAAGT
>CM075873.1:19646772-19811772 GCA_038021265.1 Cyprinella venusta | reverse complement strand
AACGCTAGTAGGCGGCGGAGGGTTTTAATGTTCCACTGTGTTAATATTCCCCACGGCTAGGTTACTACAAGCAATAGCGACTGAAAGAGAGTGGATCATGTTGAAGTTGGAGCTTATTGGGGTGGAAAAACAGTTCATTTTAGTGAAATCACTAAAATTGAAAAGCAGAAATGAGAGAAGACGTCGGAGGAAATGGTACGTGTGGAAATGCGTGAAGGTACGTCCGGAAATGCGTATGAGGAAATGCGATGCTACCAAGCCGACCAATCACCGATCTTGCGGTCCGTGTCGTCGCGACGTGTAGTTACATTTTTGAAGAGGTGCGCGTCAGGCAACGCGGAAGGGTACGCGGTATGGGACGCGTCTGTGCGTATGCTATGCCGTACCTACTGCGCGCACCATACGCAGAAGTATAAATTGGCCTTTAGTCAACAAACAGGCAATCTCCGTCCCCAGGCAATCAGAGAGCGTGAGTAGGAGCGGTCCATAAGCTATCAGCAGGAGCAACTTTATGACTCTCTATGGGCTTCTCCCTTGACTTTATGCCTTCACCCCCCCCCCCCCCACCCCCCACCCCCCCCCCCCCCAAAGGCAATTACTATCGTCGGACAAATTGAGTCTGCAGTAGTGGAAGCTAAGGGTATGGAGCACACTGAAGCTTCAGTTAGGGTGGTGGTTCCCCAAGCTCGGTCCTGGAGGGCCACTGTCCCTGCAGAGTTTAGCTCCAACCCTGATCAAACACACCTACCTGTGAGTTTCTACTGATCCTGAAGACCTTGATTAGCTTTCTCAAGTGTGTTTGATGAGGGTAGGAGCTAAACTCTGCAGGGACAGTGGCCCTCCAGGACCGAGTTTGGGGAACTATGAGGTAGTGCATACTGGTTAACGTGACCGCGGTGGCGACAGAGACCTACTTCACGTGAGGTCACAATGTCTCATCCCATGCCATCAAATGAATCACATAAAAAGATAATGGATGCAAAAATGTGCTTCCGTTGCGGAGTTACTTCACATCTTGCAAATGCTATCCAAAATGCCCAGCCAAACAGTTTAAATGCAGACAGTGTGGTAAAGTTAGGCATTTTGTCACAGTTCTACATTCACGTGCAATGTGCAAGACGTTTCTGCACCTGACTTAACTGTCTTAAGCATTGAAATGCCACTGCCTATGAAACGGAAACAGAATCTTACATGTAATGTTTCTTTGCTCACTAAGTGTGGGAAATCAGTCGATGTTGAATTACTTGTGGATACTGGCTCGGCTGCTTCCATTCTCCCTGAACATCTGTACCGCCAACATTTTGCAGATAGCTCTCTCGCTGTGCCTAATGTTCGTTTGGTGACATTTTTGAAAAAGATTATTCCAGACCTAGGTCTCCTTGCCATTACAGTTACATTTGAGGGTTAACATACGCAGGCTCTACATTGTACCCGGCGGAACATGGATCTCTTTATTGCTTTGCATCTTGAGATAAGGAATGGATCTATTGGATCTTTCGCAGAGGATGGTCAAACTACTGCTAACTTCACTGAGCTATTGGGTGTTACTGCTGGTTTTGTAAATTAAGTAAATGTGCATTCAAATGTGCCGCCAGTAGTGAGAGAGGCAGCCTCACAAGAGCTACAGATGCTAGAATCTGAAGGGATCATTGAAAAAGTGCCATCATCACTATGGGTGTTGCCAGTGGTGGTCATCCAAAAGAAATTTGGAGGATTTAAGAGGGCCAAACAAAGCTATCATCAAAGCCATCCTTTGCCACATATTGAGGAAGTTTTTATAGAACTATGTGGGGCTTCTATGTTCTCTACAATAGTTCTCCACAATAGTTCTCCAGAATGCATACTACCAAGTGACTTTGCATCAAGATAGTAGGGATCTGACAGCTTTCGTTACCCATGATGGACTCACCATTTCACACGGGTCCCTTACGGTCTAGCCTCAGCACCAAGTGCTTTTCAAAGAATGATGTCTCAAATTTTGTCTGGTCAGGATGGTGTGCAATGTTATTTAGATGACATCATTGTCTATGGTGAGAATCTGGAAGTACATGAGAAACGACTTTAAGCTATATTTCAGCGTTTGCAAAGCAAAGATTCACACTGAAGCAAAATCTGATCACTGCTAGCCCAGCCCTTGCATTGGTGCTGTGCTTACCCAGTGTCATGGCACTTCTGAAAGAACAGTTGCTTTTGAATCTAAAACATTGTCTGTCTGTGAAAGGAAGTATTCTACAACAGAAAAGGAGGCTTCGGCATGTGTTTTGGCGACAGAGAAATGGCGCACCTACCTATGGGGCCGCCATTTCACTCTTTGCACTATCACAGTCCTTTATCTACACTGCTTTCCACAAAAGGCCTTTGACAAGCAGGTATGAGAATTGCCCGATGGTCTGCATGTCTTCTGTGTTTTACTTACAGCGTGAAATACAAACCTGGCAGAGAAAATGTCACAGCTGATTGTTTGTCCAAACTTCCACGTCCATCAACAGAAGACAAGCCAATACCAGGAGCCTGAAATGGTGACTCTACTGTCTCCTAAATTTGCAGCTGTTACTGCACAGGAGCTGAGGTGTACTTGCTGTCCTATCCTTCAACAGGTAAAGATTGCAACATCCTTCAACATTGCAAAGGGGTGGCCTCGTAGTGCAAAAAGCTTAAAGGGATACTCCACTTTTTTTGGAAATAGGCTCATTTTTCTCACTCCCCCAGAGTTAAACAGTTGGGTTTTACCGTTTTCGAATGTATTCAGCCGATTTTTTGATATGTAGAAGAATATCAGTAACCAGACAGTTTCTGGTCTCATTGACTTCCATAGTATATATTTTTTTCTACTAAGGAAGTAAATGAGACCAGAAATGGTCTGGTTACTGATATTCTTCTAAATATCAGAAAATCAGCTGAATGGATTTGAGAACGGTAAAACCCAACTGACTCTGAGGGAGTTGTAAAATGAGCCTATTTCCAAAAAAAGTGGAGTATCCCTTTAAATTCTGCTATAGCTCCTTATCATCGTATCTGGCTGTACAAGACGGATATGTAACTTGTGGCGCATGCCACTCATCAAGGGAAGGTGCGCACAAAGCAGAGACTGAGGGAATTGTAATGGTGGCCTGGCATGGACTGTCAAGTTGAAAATGCCATAAATCATGTTCCACCTGTCTCCAGCATGACAAGACTATTACCCATGCAGCTCCACTCTGTCCTGTGCCAACTCCAACAACTGCTTGGGAGAAACTGGCTATTGAGGCAGTTGGGCCTTTGAATAATACTCCCCAAGGTTGTCATTTTGCATTGACACTCATTGATTACTACAGTAAATGGCCAGAGATTGCGTTTGCACCTGATGTTACTTCTGCGACTGTTGTTTTTGACTGCTGTGTTTAGCCGTGAAGGAAATCCCCTTGAACTTGTGACTGATAATGGTTCACAATTTGTTTCGGGCATTTCTAGCAGACAGAGATATCAAACACTACAGTAGCTATGTCTATTATCCACTAGTGAATGGGGAGATTAAACGATTCAATTGAGTGTTCAAAGACCGTTTTTAGACTGCTAGCATTGAGGGTAAAGAGTGGAAAGCTTTTGTGACAGGGTTTCTACATACATACAGAGCAACTCCTCATGCTGTGACAAAACTGTCACCTGCTGAACTTTTGCATGGGCATCAAATTAAGACAAAATTGCATGTGTCTGGTCGTCCATTTGTGTGACCGCCAAAGGACAAAAAGGACTTGAAACAAATCATCCAGTCACAAAACAAGATGAAAGAGTACACAGATCAGCAACGCAGTGCACAACCATCAAAGATTCATGTTGGTTTGTTTGTGAGCATTAGGAGGCCTGGAATCGTCAAGAAAGGACATTCCAAGTTTTCACAGCCTTTTAAGTTTGTAGCTCAGAAAGGCCCTGCAACATATCTCCCCTCCGATGGAAAAGCTTGGAATGCTATTTACCTGTGTACCTAAGGTACCTGTTGCCTAGTTGAAGATAAATGCCACGCAGAAGTGTTGTTAGGAAGTTGGTAATAAAAGCATAGACAACATTGAGTCCTCTTAAGTGATTATTGTGAACGATACAACATGAACCAATGAGGTTCATTCTGGTGTTACACAGCACGTTTGAGCTACCTCAAGAACCAATGAGGTTTATTCTGGTGTTACACAGGATGTTTGAGCTTCCTCAAGAACCAATGAGGTTACCAACAAGAATGTGTGTTACACAAAAACAGCATGTCTGAGCAAAGACAAGAGGTTTCATCTCTTGCGTCAAGCAGGTTTAGGTGAGCTTGCGTTTATGTTCGCTGATCAGTGTTTGTATGAATAAAAGACTAAATTCAATCTGTTCATCATATGAAGTGATCAAAGTTTCAGTTGGGTAGCTGTCAATGGGGGAACGGAAAACTTTCAGATTTCATCAAAAAGATCTTAATTTGTGCTCTGAAGATGAAGTAAAATCTAAGAGTGAGTATTTAAAGACAGAATTTTCATTTTTGGGGTAATTATCCCCGTAAAGGGAACCAGTCGAAGTGAAACTCAACATTGCGATCAGGACCCTTAAATGAAGCAGAGTGTCTCCCGAATGCATGTTTACACTGTGTTTGTTGACCCGGGCCGATACTAATGACGCCTCGGAGGGCCTATGTTAATTTTCACTGCATCATCACTGGACTTCCCTCAACAAGCCTACAGATGCTATAAATACACAAACCTCTTCCGCTTTTGAAATGCAATGTGAAAACACCCAGTCCTCTCACTCAGACCTCTAATTTAAAAATATCTATACTATGACCTTTTTCATACTAATGTAAACAGCGTCAATCTGCTAGTGTCAAACAGAATGTCTACAGAAACCACTGACAACGACCTGAATTGTCATCTTATGTGTGAGTTAGAATTTGATCTCATTAAACACACATTTACTCACACTCAACTTGTTCTAAACACATGAAATTTTTCTGTGAAATACAAACTGTGAATTTTCTCCCCACTTGTCCCACTTATTGTTTTTACAACACCTGCAATTACAGCTGTAATTACACTGTTGACCCTTCCAACCCACCCTTAAACCTACCCATACCACCACACCTGACCCTAACCTTACCCATATCCCATAGCAGCACAATTGTTTTACAATACATCATCAACACATGTACATTGTACTTATTTTTCAATGAAAGTACATAGTACTTTAAAGCCACTAAATATAAAGCGGGACCTTTAATGTTTGATGAAACCCTTGGTGTTTTACAAACACATTTAAAGTTTTTCTGGGATTTACAAACTGAATATTCTGGACACTTTTTATCAATGTATTACCATTAACCTAAATCTGCGGTTTGAATGTATTTTTTGATGAAACTCTCATGATGCTTTATTTCAAAAGTAGACCGTTGAAATTAAGCTGATTAACTACCATGTCCTCGTCCTTTTCCAAGAGAGTCTCGCACAGTCCGGTCAGTTCCTTGTGTCCGTCAGACGGGATAATGACTGTTGGAGCTTTGTTTAGAGACCATGTTGCATGGATTAAAACTTGCAAATAATAATATAAACACAACAAAAAAAAATACTCATATTGTTAATTTTACGTGTGCCTTATTCACATACAATATTGTATATTCCTGTGTTGTTTGGCCTGTTTTTTCCTCTGTGGGCAGTATAACGTTGTTAATGAAACCCCAGTATTTTCCCCTTTAACCAATTTAGAAACCTGACATCACGGTTTTAAGGTGTGAGCGTGTGTGGCATTATAGTTTCCTGTTTTACCACGTATTTAAGGGTTAGAGTGCAGAATGAGATCATTATCTCTAGAAAGCATCCCTGTGAACAAGAACATGAAACTGCTAATTCTTCTCGTCGCACTGCTTGTTCGAACTAACCCTAGTTTGAGCAAGCCTACCCCAAACCTTCACTCGATCTTCAAAGAAATCAAGGAAGACCTTAACGAATTGCAAAAACGAATTGATGAACTTAATCAGCATGAATTCAAGGAGCATCTCTCAGTAAGTATATCTCTTTTTTCATTATGGTAAGAGAGAGAGACTTCATGTGATTTTGCCATATTTGTCATACTTGCTTTAGTTAAGTTAAAATAACGAAACACCAAGCGTGAAGAGAGAAGGATTTGTATTATAGATATGTTCTGTATAAGCTAGTAAGATGTAAAGTAACATCAGTTTCACACATTCTCTGATATCAACTGATTTTGTCAATTTTCAGAAATTCAATCACACAGTAAAAATACAAACACCTCACGATTTAAAGAACGTCGTAAGTATTTTCTCATTCCCTCTGTATTTCAGATCGTTGAAACATATGCTTTAAATAATAATTTGCATAAATTTGTTACTATGGGGATTTTTTTTCCCACCCACAGTGTGAGTGTAAGGCACCATTTGTTCAACACCTGAAAGATGCTCTGATGTTAGTTAAAGATGCTCTGATTAAAGAAGATTTACACATTGATGAAATTGCCAACATTTTGGAAAACCTAGAAGTTCTTCATACGGTCAAGGTGAGACTTCTACTTTAAATTACTTGCATCATCTATTGGGTTATTAATATTTAACCCTCCACAATACATGAAAGATGAAGAGTGTAGGTCAATTAAAAGGCCTGAAAACAGCTCTCTTTTTAAACATTCTCATTTCATGTTAACATCTCTATTCAAGTAAAGAAATCATTCTGGGTCTCAAAGACAATGCAGATGCAGCATTGAAAGCTGTGTTATCATTTAAAATAACACAATGCATGACTATTGTTTTTCTTTTGATTTTCCAGGAGCCAAATGACAACTGTCACTTCAAACCACATAAGTTGACAAAAGCATCTGTCAGAAATGACTTGATTAAGGATAACGTTGAATTCATCGAAAACTGGAATGCAAACTGCAAGCCGAAACATCACAAAAGAAACTAAACGGACGTCCTGATGTGGAAATGCGAATCACATGTTTACTTATTAAAAAAAAAAAGTCACTTTCTAATTATTTATTTATTTAATGGGCTATTTATTTATTTATTTTGATCAGTGCGTGTTGGTTGTTCTCTAGCCTTGCACTTAATTACAAAATTGTGCTACAAAATGTATCAACTTCTATAAGATTAATGTTGTTTTCTTCATCACAGGATGGAAAATGATCTATACTTTATTCTTTAAAGTTTTGACATGTATTGTAACAATACGAACATCATGTTACTTATTGGTCCAAAGTATTTTATGCTCAATAAAAAGAAAATTTTTAAGATGAACTCTTTCCGTTGTGTCATTCATGTTTTGTCTTGACTCTTATGCCATTTATATGCTAGACTGATACAAAACTTCATGCACATTAAGTTGCATATTTATAGGTCACTCAACAAATCTGTATTGCTGCAGTAAAAACTTCACTCACTTTTAACTGACCCAGCTGTGTATTGTTTATCTCCTCTTGTTGGGATGTGGTGAGTCTTGAAGGAGGCTGTATACAATATTAAGTCTGATGGATGGAAACAGACAGTCCCGCAGCTGCTGGCAGTGTCCTGACGAAAGGGAACATCTCTAACAACACAAGGAGGATGCAATGTTCAGGAGACCGGTGACTAAGAATATCCAGCTTCCAGAGTGTGTTTCAAAACCATTCTTATCAAGACTTCAGGATCGATCAATTCATGAAGCTTTCCGCCATGGTACACTTCTGTCCCATTAGGTTTCTTGGTACAACGAGGTTATATGACAACATTAGTTAACTATGTTAAACATTTATTAACCTAAGTTAATGTACAGCTGCAGTATCTGTTAATATTATGTAGTGGGCCTGAGCAAACATGAACTACCAACACACACAAATTCAATTAAAATAAAGCTTTTTTTTAAATTTACACATTTTAATTGTTAAATTAAATAAACTATTGTAAATGAGTTTAAATGAGAGAAAAAAGCTCTAGCATAATAAAACATTTTATACAAATCTTAATGGAACAATGGACCATTTTATTTCATCTGATTCACATTTAAATTTATGATTACGATTCACATAAACTAAATGATCCATTTCCTCGTTCCATTATAATACAGGGAGTGGTTATGGCGCAGGTGAAATGCAGCACAACTTTATTTAACAGACTATAAACTAAACTTGGATTCGCGACTCAGGAACAACCAACATCAATGTTAACAGTCAAACATTAAACAAGAACTCACAAAGACAACGCTGAAACACAGGGCTTAAATAATCAGGGACAAACGAGCTAGACAAGATAACAAGGGGGTGTGGGAAATAAGAAACATCTGGGATAACAGGACAAGACAGGGAACCCTAGAACATGACAGGATACAAACCCACATCAAGACACATTACGGTTTAAATAAAACGTTTTATTACTCTAAAAAATGCTGGGTTGTTTTAACCCAATTTTGGGTAAAATATGGACAAACCACACATTGGGTTACATTTTTAAATTACGTTTTAACCCAATGGCTGGGTTTGTCCATATTTGACCCAAAATTGGGTTAAAAGAACACAACATTTTTTAGAGTGTAAGCTATAGCTTTTTTTTTTTTTTTTTTTTAAAGTCATTTAAAATTCTTGATTTCAGAAAAGGAATAATATGTAAGGATGGAATTTAACTGTAAAATAAAATTGTGTAAATCTTAAAAAAAGGCTTAATATCTTTGGACTGAATGAGCAGTTTTATTTTTATTAACTAATTTATATATAGATTAATAAATACTGTAATAAGTGTATCAGTTAAGGCATTGCCGTAACTAATATTAACTAATGGGACCTTAATGTACCTGTTTTTTTTAGATCCTTCTGAACTATCCTTTCTGAACTATTAGATATGATGGTAACACTTTACAATACGGTTCATTAGTTAACATTAGTTAATGTATATTATTACATTTGTTACTGTATTTGTTCATTTTTGTTAACGTTAGTTAATAAAAATACAGCTGTTCATTGTTTGTTTCTGTTAGTTCACGGTGCATTAAATAAGGTTAACAATATTTAAATAAAATACAGTACTGAAATGAACATTAACAAATAGAAATAAATTCTGTATATGTGCAGTTCATCATGTTACATGAACTAGAGCCCGACCGATAAAGGATTTTGAAGGCTGATACCGATACAAATATTTTTTGGTTTTAAAAGCCGATATTCCGATATATCAGCCGATATATATTTAATTATTTCAGAAACGTGCAACAAAACATTAACAGATTTCCCTGACATTAGTTATTTGTAATTATTTGTGAATTTTAACTAAAATAATATGATAATGCATTTTAAAAAGAAACTTGTTTCTTTTAGAGTCACAACATAACTTTGTGGTTAGTCTATGATGAGCCGTAATTTAGCAAACGTCATACTGTAAATTGTAAAACATATATTTTCAAAATAACAGGCCAAGGAGAGATGATATGTCTCATTACTATAACTGTCACGTGCTATTAAAGAAATACAATCACATTGTCAAAAGTTAAAAGGACAGTCAGTCAACTACACTGTAACAACGTAAAGTATCTATTACTGATTCCGCTTCACTCTCGGCTTATTTAACAGCAGCAAAACTGGACATGATAGTCACAAATTTTCTCATGCTTATTTGAGTTAAGAGAACTGATGGGGATGTTCTTTAAATTGTTATTCAAGCAATGTATGTCTCGTAACCAACTCAACGACTGTTGCCAAAAGGGACGGTGTAGAGTGCCCTCTGGAGGACAAACTATACAACTCCAACACTCATGACATGGTTCAAACATGTTTCGTCCGTTTTTATTTTATTTTTGAAATTTTTATTTATCGGCCATTACAACTGCCGATATCGATAGTTTGGAAAATGCCTAATATCAGCCGATAATATCAGCCTGCCGATAAATCGGTCTGACTCTAATATTAACTAATGTTAACGAACAAGCCTTATTGTAAAGTGTTACCGATATGTTTTTTTTGTTGTTTTTTTTTTTTGTTTTTTTAAACTCTTATCTAACAAAAAAAAAATGTACGGAAGTAGCAAGTTAAATATCAAAGGTCCGCATCCCTTCTTAAAATGATGATTGTTAACACTTTAACAGCCTCTACGGGGCCATAACATAAGATACAAGGTAATGGAGCCTTTTATACTGTACACTGTCGTGTTTCTTTAGAAATAAACAATAGACAAATGGAGTCTTTAAACGCTTCAGACGTGAAGTTATTTGTTGTCAAAGTGACGCCAAAATGAATGGGAGTCAATGGAATGCTAACGGCAGGTAAAGGCTTGTTAGCCAATGGCGGCCGCTGGGTCGACTTCAGTTTCCGACTGGTGGATTACCCCCTTCGGTTCTCACCAATTTAGGCCTATATGTTGTGGTTGATTATGATTTCACTTTTCTAACTAGTTAGTGTGTGTTGTTGTTTGAGCATAAACAACCTCTGCAAAGTTACAACACTCAAAGTTCAAAACAATACATTTGTGTTCAAGCTGTTGCATCCGTCTATTTACATGCAATACAGTACAAAACACAATTGCACCCGTTTTTACAGAATATGACATAATATGGTGATTGAAGATGGTTAACTCCAAATCAGCGACATAAATGAATCAACTAACCATTCAGAAAAGTCCTGCTACATTCTACATGTTGTCACTTCTTCTTGAGTCTCTCCATCATTGTCCGACTCCAGTTTAAATGTAAAAGACAGAACAGTTTCTGACATTTTAGTGCTTGTCTGTGTGAGGTAGCTAATCAGAGCTGCTAACACACACACACAAGCTGTTGAAGCTCCGCCCTCTGTGCCGGGAGAAGCAGCTCATTTGCATTTAAAGGGACACACACGAAACGACTGACCCTCAAAAAAGGACAATTTTAAAGAATTATTTGTGGGAGATTTTGAGTTAAATCTTCACTCTGGGGACAACAGAGACCTATTTTACATAATTGTAAAAAGGGGCTTTATCACCACTTTAATATTACTCAATACCTAAATGTATAAGTACTAATGAAACAAATGAAACCTTGTAAAGTGTTACTACATTACTTTTTGCTATGTATTTTATAGATACCTTGATCTGCTGTGGTTGGCGATTAACATTTGAAGGCTTTGCACCTCGTTACATACATTTTCTTAATATTTGCTAAAAAATGTAGTATTTTAATATTTGGTTAAAAATGTAGTATTTTAAAGGGGTTTGGACCTTGTTTTGTACCCTATCAGTGGAAAGTGTCTTTGCTGATTCATCAAACATTATGTAGACTTCAACATGCAGTAAATGCACCTTATCTGGACCCTGTCCACAACCACAAAGGGAGCCATCAGCTGCACTGCAATTACTTTATTTATAAACTCCATCTGGTTAGAACTGGACTAGACATGAACATGCATTCACTCACACAATACACTACATGCGCTCGTATTTTGTGGGTGTTATTGCAACACTGAGAAGCCATCAATAAAAAAAATCCATCCATTTCACAACTAAGTATCTGAAATAGGGTTGTTTGTAACATCCAATCACTGTTGAAATTCCAGGTCTATCATGCATAGAAACAGAAATTTCATTTCTTACAAGTTGGTACAGTCAAACTTTGATATCTTAGTACTAAAGCATTAGATAAGATGCTATCTTGAGATTAATAGTTGTGAGGATGAGTGTGGGGAAGAGATTTCTTATACACCCTTTACTTTGTTCTCTATAAATACTATTGTAGAATACTTAATTTGTTTTTGTTATGCTGATAGTTTGCCTTGAAGGAAGAGGGTGAGTAAGAGGAAGTCCAACTTTATATTGACCTTATTGCATTGGTTTCTTTTTTGAAGGTCCTCATATGCTTTCCCAAAAAAATTCCCAAGGCAAGAAATCATCAATCTTTCACTTGATGGTAATGATGAGTGATTGCTAATGAGTCATGGCGGAGCCTCTGTGGTTAAATGACTATACTTAGATTTGTTGTCAGTCTAGCTGGCAGACAATGATGACTGAATGTATCCACACCAGTCAGTCAATGATTTTGAAAGAAACTCCATGAGCAGCTGGAGGTTGTGTAAGCCCTCAACACATGCTTCGGTGACTCTAGACAGATCGTCTCGTTTGAAGCTGTGATTTATGGGCTAAATCTAAACTTGTAGATCACTGTGTCTTTGATTTTTCAAGTGACCACATTCATCACTCCAACTTGAGAAACCAATAGCCATGTCTGAACTGATCTAGATCTGATCTTGAAGCAGGCTGACTTTAATCAGGAAAGAGCCACATAGAAATCAGAAAACGTGTTCTGGTCAGCAAACTCCTTTAGATGGTGCCATTTATAAAAGAGGCTTTACCAATCACAGTTTAACAGTTTACATATTAGCATTATAGAGTATTTTTAAAATATATTGTTCTTTTTGGAGTAAAGTCTGATAATCTGGAAATTCAACAAGCAACAACATGTTTTAAGACAATGGTTTCTAGGAAATGGATCCTTTTGGTTTAAGCGATTGACCTGATTATATAATCAATATAACAATTAAAATGTAAGCATTCAGTGGTGGTACACATACCAGTTAATTTAGGTAAGGATCAACCACTATAATTGTGCATTTATCCTTATAAAAATTGCAAAATCTTTTAAAATTGATTGACTCGTTATGGGAATGTAGTATCAAACACTGTCACAATAAAAGGGAAAAAAAAGGTAGAGGGAATATGATTTTTTCAAGGAATTGCCGCTGTTTCTAGTCTTTCAAAGCACTGCAAGATTAACCAAGTTGTTGCATAGAAAACAGAGGAAAGAGGCCACTTTATAGTCCATTAAAGATATAATGCATGTCTTTTCTGTTCTCAGTTATGTCGCTTTAAAGCAGCACACTTAAATTGTACAGTTAAGCAACATTCTTCTGTTCCACGCTGTGGATGATGATGAAAGTTGATGACAGCGATGAGGTCAGTCTAATATCTACTCATAATCTGAAGCTTTACTGCATCACACCCACCAACAAGGTGTCATCATCATCACAAAAGTTTCTCTCACACAATTCCACTGAACTTTGAGCAAATTTAAAGAGCCGACCTACATCCAGAGTGGAAATGACATGCAGAGACAGAAGATAAAAATACTCACATTGGACTTTTTACCCTAATGCATTGTGTAGCCACTTCTCTTTTTGTACACTTTATAGGCTACATGACTATTGTCATTTTGATCCTTTGTGAGAATTTTATTATTAAAATAGTCAACATTTTATTGTTAAAAAATATGTATTTTTTTCATACAACAATTTTGTGTGGAAATTTGATGTCCAATAGACAGTGCTCAACACTGCAATAATTATTTATGCAATAATAAATACACTAACAATAACAATGTGTAAGCTGCTCTAGGAAATAATCCATATTAAATAAATGCTGTTCTTCATTATGAAACACTGCTTATTCATGTGATGCACTTTACAGTAACAAATGACTAATTAGGGAATTAAACTTGCAGTAATCATTCGATTAATATTTGATCTGATAAACCCATTAGTTCAACATTTTGCAGTAGACATGAAATGTGCTGTGCTATCTTTAATCTTGGCAAAAAAAAATGTATTCTGTCATTTAATTAGGAAACATTGTTTGTTTGGACTGAGGATAACAAACAAGTAGCCTAACATCACTGGATGTAAAAGCATATAAGAGACACTGCTTAGTATAAGACTCCCCATTAGGTGGCCTCATAGACTTGATTTAGGCATCTAGCAAACCAAATATGCAAGTTTTGCAACATTTTCTTTAATTCAGGTGGGCTATCTCCTTAATTCCAGTTAGGTAAAGTTTAGCAGTTAAAATCTGCAGCACTCAGGTAAATAAAGGAATAGCAATTCATTCATCCAGAAGCTTGTATGACTTTGTTGTTATCGCTTTCCTGTATGTAAACTTGGTCATATAATTAATAGCCTTACCATAAAGTAAAGATTTAATTAAGATGAACGGTTCAAGAATCGTTCAAGTTCGTAATAGGATCGTAATATTATAGGAGCGCATCGCTCACGCGCACTTCACTGTGACCCAACAGTGTTTTTCTTTCTTTCAGCATCGACTCAAGAAACTGGATGACCTACTGTTAGAGTAATTTGTCGAACCCCTCGGGCATCGGACACGACACATCTCGGTGTTAAATTGTCATGTCACTCGGCGTGGGTCTCACCAATCTCGCCACGCTCGCGCAGCGAGAACACGACGCGCATTCGTCGCGTGGAGCTCATGCTGATGGAATAACACCTGATCTTCGACAGGATGAAGGTGCGTTACAGTCATTCATCGAGGAGGACGTACACGAAACAAGTTTTCTTTCTAATTTATTTAAGTGAATCGTTCTTTACGGACAAGACGTTTCAAATAGCAAATTGTGCAACATTTTTCGGATAAATGCATCTTTAAGCACAAAAGAAGCTCGGTATTATCTAACAGGTGAGGATAACGTGTTTTTCTTAATTACCATAGAGAATATAATAGCTGTTTGGTGTCTTTCCTCTTGTAATACGAGTTTTGTCCCTTTGTTTGACACACAGAACTGCAGGAACCGGTTATTGCTCACTGGAATCTAAAACGTCCTCTTATGGCATAAGGACTCGTAAATGATCACACTCAAATATATCAGGGAACACTAGAAAACTGTGTGCAGAGTGATTAGATGACCTTATCTTAACAGTTTTGATGGGATATCATATACTATGATATTATCAACCACTGAACTGAAACACTTTATTGGCACTTTCCAAACTGGAATGCAGGACAAATCTTTTGTGTAAAGGAGCATGAACTGGAAATGTTAACTTTGGGATGAAAATGTACCTGAAGTGTGTCAGGTCTGATGGATTCTATAAGATGAAGTGTTGGAACAGTTCACGTCTAGCTCTCATGATGCAGTGATCCTTAATGCACAGCACAATGGCAGTGATGGATTTGAACTTGACAACAGTAATCGACAGCGGTTTCATGGAAAGTGACCAGTCCAGGCGGGTTCTGATCGGTTGCTTTCTTTCCGTTCTAATCCTCTCCACCTTACTCGGAAACACGCTGGTTTGTGCAGCTGTCACGAAATTCCGCCACCTGCGCTCCAAAGTCACAAACTTTTTTGTGATCTCACTGGCGGTGTCAGACCTGCTGGTGGCCATTCTGGTCATGCCCTGGAAGGCTGTGACGGAGGTAGCCGGCTTCTGGCCCTTTGGTGCTTTCTGTGACATTTGGGTCGCTTTCGATATCATGTGCTCCACAGCTTCCATCCTGAACCTCTGCGTTATTAGCGTGGACCGATACTGGGCCATTTCCAGCCCGTTCCGCTATGAGAGGAAGATGACTCCCAGGGTGGCCTTTGTGATGATCAGCATGGCTTGGACCCTGTCTGTGCTCATCTCCTTCATCCCAGTGCAGCTCAAATGGCACAAGGCTCAGCCAGTGAGCTCCCCAGAGGTCAACGCTTCTCACAGGGCTCTGCTGACGGACAACTGTGACTCCAGCCTCAACCGAACCTATGCCATTTCCTCCTCGCTCATCAGCTTCTACATTCCCGTCGCCATCATGATTGTAACATACACTCAGATTTACAGAATCGCCCAGAAGCAGATCCGACGGATCTCCGCTTTGGAGAGAGCTGCGGAGAACGCCAAGATCCGCCATGACAGCATGGGCGGCAGCTCCACCGTGGAGTCCGAAAGCTCCTTCAAACTGTCCTTCAAAAGGGAGACGAAAGTCTTAAAAACCTTGTCCGTTATAATGGGCGTTTTTGTGTGCTGCTGGTTGCCGTTCTTCATCCTGAACTGCATCGTGCCATTTTGTAAGAGCACTTCGACTGGTCTCCCCTGTATCAGTCCGACAACATTTGATGTTTTTGTCTGGTTCGGATGGGCCAATTCTTCTCTCAACCCCATCATATACGCCTTCAATGCTGACTTTCGCCGAGCTTTTGCCATCCTTTTGGGATGCCAGAGACTCTGTCCAGGAACCACTAGCATGGAGACACCGAGCCTGAACAAGAACTGAAAAGCAACGCTCAATGTGTGAGCCCATTTCACATCAATGCTTTGCCAGGGAAGGCAAAAAAGGGGGGGAAATGGATTTGGGATTAAGACTCTGGGAAGAGAGCCCTCCTGCTGAGCTGGAGAGCAGAGGAAGCGGTCGCCACATCCCTTAAGCAAGACTAATCTCTATAAAAAGCTATTCTTCACCAAAGAATGACGCAAGGGCGGGGGGTCTGTGTATTTTAGACAGTATACTCAACAGATTATTGAATCCACAAGTGACTTGCAGAAATTAGAGAAGCAATGTTTTATCAAAAGAAATATAGATGTTTCTTTGAATGTTCATTTTGAATCTGTACAGTAATAATGTTTGTGAAGCTAGATAGCGCTGGGCAAAACTGCAATACACGGGAACAAATGTTGTGTATTTACTGCAAATGAATTGAGAATATGGTCTCAATGTATCATCATTCCATTAATCTGAAGTATCACTGAATAAATGACCATTTCAGGCATTTGCAATAAAATTCAGTGTAATCCGAATCGAATACATCACTGCTTGATCAATAACTATCTCATCCTCTCCACTCTCATTACATTTCCTTTACATCTGCCTTATTCATGAGACTTTTTTTCCAAAACAAGAGGGCAGATGGTCAATCATGAGATGGCCATCCCATTATTGCCATAATGAACATGCATATTGTTCTGTGGTACTTGTTTTCTGATTCATTATTAAACTGTGAAAGCTAAACACTACGACTAGCAGAACAGATGGCCATAAAATAAAAATGCAGATGTGGCAGTGTGCTCAGTTACGGTCATCCGGTAATAGATACGTTATTGTTGAGATTGTCATTATTTTCTGAACGCGTATGGGGCCTTCAGCCCCAGTACAAAATAACACTGGATTGTTGCTATGTCTGTGGATGTGATGCAATGTGCCATGTGATAATGTAGCAAAAGAAACGTCGAGAATCTCTGAACGTCTGTGGCAAACTGAATGTAATTAATTGTGATGAGTCCAACTATGTGGTCAATTTTATAATATTTCCATAACATAATTTGGTAATTCTCAGTAGCCTGCCACATTTGTTGTTGTGGTGTTTTGAGAAAGACACTGATTCAGTGTTTTAGCATTACAATGTTGAAGAGGAATCAAATAACACTTTAGAATAATTTTCCGTCAATAACTACACAGGAACAAATGAGTAACGCACTATTGACATTCTTGTAAATACTAACTAACAAGAAACTATGATTAACGAATTAGTCAAATGTTGTAGTTCACTATTAGTTAACTAGTATTTTTTTTCATACCTCCCAGGGGACTACTAAGAACTATACAGGTTCATAATTGACATGAATAATACATGCGAGTGAAGGTCATGGTCACACACTAGTAATGACTCAAGTGTTACTATCCCTCAGAAGGAATTACTAATTACTAATTTGAAACTATTCTAAAGTGAAAAGCAAAGCATGATAACTCTCTAGTAATGACTGAAATCATTGTAAGCTTTTGATGTTTTTGTAAAGTTTTGGAATGACTCAAGAGTTACTACATCGTTCTGAAGGAATTACTAATGATTTGGATCAGTATTTTAAAGTGAAAGGCATGATAACGCCATTGTAGCTCCATTCCAACTCCAAAGTCATTGAAATAGCCTATTTTGAGGATTTTGTAAGGTTGTTGGATTGTAATTGCTTCTGATGGATTTGGTAAGATCATTACTAGTGGGTTACCATATTAATTATATATTATGCATTATTTTACATTGATTATGATCCTGTATATAACAGTTCTCATTAGTCCTCTGGGAGAAATGAAAAAACCTTATAATTACTTATAATGAGTGTTACTATTGCTAGTGCTAATAGTGCGTTACTCATTTGTTCCTGTATAATTATTTATTAATGGTGGGACACTATTCTAAAGTGTTATCAATTATCGTATTGACTGATGAGAAAGTACATAACTTTCTAATATGTAACTGATGAAAAAGTACATATGGACTCATGGTGTTAAAGCTCATTCCATTGGCTTTTGGTCAATTAAAGTGTTCATTCTTTCTTTGCAAGCATTGTGTTTGTTAACCTGTTCAAAACATGATCAAATTTATGTCTAGAAAATTCTGGATTCATAATTCCTCAGCACTCACGGTCTTATATTTCATTTGATAAAACTTGAAGCAATAACAGACGGCAGGAACCGCGGCTCTCGACCTCAAGCTTTCATTGGTTACCGTCATGTGCTTTTTGACTCTGTGCAAAGCTGGCATAAATAGAGATAATAAGCTCAGCCCAGACTCAGGGGAACTGAGGAGTCAAATTGTTTTTGTTTGCTAGCCTCCGTGAATGTGCAAGAGTCAAGCTTTCACAGCAGGGCCCTACAAAGCTGACATCCCCACTCAGCCTCAAATACAACACTCTCATATTAGAAACAATAGGACGCATATTGGATGAGTTATTAAACAGTAGATGCTGTGCTTTAGATCCAGAAACAGCAGTGAGTGAGACATCACTGTCGTACTACGTTGTGTTTGGTCTACGTTAGCTGACAGGAAACAGCGGGGCCACTGTGTAATTAGTGTAATGAAGAGCATTAGTATTGTATATCATACTTGTGCATACTTAATAGACACCATAGTTGTGTATCTTCAGTTTACCAGCCCCCATAAATAAAGTCACACAATGAGGTAAAACTATTAAAGCAACCTTTGTTTCGCTTGTACAAATATAAAAAGTGGTAACCTGAAACGGTAACGCTTCCTTTTACAGTTCAGTACTTACAGTGTACTTACAGTGTACTTACCTAGAAAGTACTGGCTAATATAAGGTAAATACATGGAACAGAGTTAGGTTTAGGGGTAGGTTTAGGGTTAGTGGGTATATTACCAAGTAATTATAGTTACTAAAATAAGTACATAGTATTTACATGGGTAACTGGACTGTAAAAGGAAGTGTTACCCCTGAAACCTTAAATAACTATTTACTTTGAACCTTTAAATTTAGTTCAGTCAGCGTAACCTAATGTATTTAGGTTGATCCAGAATGCTAATTTGACTTATTGTGAACAAACTCAATTAATTTAAAATAGATGTTACCACATGAAGCTCATTAATTCATTTCTGTTGATTTAGTAATACAATAATACTTAATTATAAAAAGTAAAATAATGTTTTTGACTTGAATAAAATCAGTTCATTGGGAGATATATGTGGTGCCATCTAAATGATTTAATTTTATTTGAGTCAAAATATAATTAATTAACATGAGGCAACCCAAACACGTTTATACCGGTAAACAACAACTAAAAGTTGCCTTTCTTTTCTTTCTTTATTTTCTTTTACAATAGGTTATTTACTTGTATTTAATGTTTAGAGCCCCAAATAGTATCTGGACATAAGCCACATTTAAAATGTCACTGTAAAAAAAAATATATATATATATATATTTATGATTTGTAATCACAACATTTTTTCTTTTGTCAAATCAACTTAGATAATTTATGTAGTTCAGATGACATAATATTTTGAGTTTCTGGTGATTAAATTAATCTCCTTCATTGTATTAACTCAATTTTTCCATTTCAATGAACTTAAAATTTTAAGGCAACCAGGTTACTTATTTTTTTTAAGTTAAACCAACAATATGGACTGAAAACAATGCTTTTCTCTCGCCTTTGGCTTTGACTTTAATCAACTGGTGTCGAGGTAGTTTTTAGTGGATGCATGAAGTCAGTTCTCCTCAAGTTCGCACAGGTCCCGTAGTGTAACCACAGGTGAAGTTCATCACATTAACTATGAAAAACTGTGATCAACTAACAGTTCACTGCCAGAAAGTTTCAGAATATCTTTTTGAATTTACTTCAAACCTAACACATTTTTTTTTGTTTTTTTTTTTTGTTTTTTTTCCACGTAAAATGTCTTGCTTGAAAAGTGTGTTTGTGCCTGTTTTCTGGCGGAAAACTTCCATTTGTATTTGTTATCTAATGCCAGGACATTCATACATTTTTAAGTGTAACAGTAACTTGTGTGGTCAGTGTAGTAGCCTTTAGAAGTAAAGTTACTGATGACCTCAGAGAGAGAGAGAGAGAGAGAGAGAGAGAGAGAGAGAGAGAGAGAGGGGGACAGGAAGAGGCCTCTTGCATAAGAAGTCTATTACCACAATTTTCCAACAATGTCAGTTTTGGGCAAAATGTGGGAGAATCATTTATATGTTTCACCATGTCATTGGGGACTGTCCTATGTCGAGTAAATACGGGTGGGAGAAATTTGAAACACATTGCCTTTGTCCACGCTCTCAGCTGAATGAGAGGAGAATGATGGAAGTGCAATCAGTTCCCTTTAGATTAATTTTATCCCCTCATTTAAAATGTATAGCCTACCACTTTATGTATTACCAGAACTAATGCATTTCTAATAGCTTGCATACAATTGCTGTGACAGATTCACAAGGAAAGGGTCGGAAGCGGTGAGGGACGCAGCGGTAATGCGTCTACGCATCCACACGTCGACTGATAGAAATGCACGTTTGATGTCAAAGGCTACAGTGACTGCTGTGCGTGCTGATGTCTTATTGCTACCACGCTGGTGAGTGATGGTTTTGTTTTCGCACAGCCGTTTAACCCGTCAATGCTCTGTCACTCAACCTCCAGACCCCTCCCACAACCGTTCGTAAATTGGAAACAGGCAAATACCAGCGATCAGCATTATCCAACCTTATTACAAAGTAAAGATGGGTGGGTTCAGCCTTTTGGGAGCAATAACACATAAATCTCGGCAGCCATTAGGAAAACTCTGTATTAATCCATCCTAATCCTTGCAGTCCATTCACATGTCAGGCCCAAATGGTGCACCCACTTTGCCAAAAGAAGCCCCTGAGTGATGACTAAATTCCCCTCCAAAAATGAAAACATGCTCGAATTGCATTAAAGAGATTATGCAAAATCAATTGACAAAAGACAACGGCTGTATAAACTGTGTTGACAATGGCTGAACCTGTGCCAGTGAATTCAGATGAAACTCCAGCGCAGGGTACGCACACATGCTGTTTCTGATCAGTGTGTATTGCAGTGCCAGTTAATATAATTTCTTCATTAAAAAAAGTTGCCTAATTCAAGTAAACAGATTTTTTAATGTTGATTTTGTTTGTTTAATTGATATTCCAGAGTTAAAACTATGAAAATTATTACATATATAGAGTGCAAAAGACACGTAAAGTCCCCATGAAATCAAAATTGATGGTTTTTTGTCTTTTAGTATGAATGTTAGCCTTACTGTTATCTATGAGCTATGTTCTCATTTAGAAGACAAACATTCAAAACTTAGTCTCTCACGTCTGCCAATAAGGATCAATGATGTTATTGACATCATTCTGCACTTCAGCTACTCATCAGATTTTCCGTCCAATTAAATGCTCTTTGCGACTATGATCTAAATGATCTAAAGCGTCCAGCCCCCTTATAAATAGATGCTGAAGCGGCGGATAAAATCGGTCAGTTGTTTAAAAAATGACTATTTGGTGGATGGCACATAGTGCACTGTATAGGGGATAGGGGGACGATTTCACGTTAGTGTCACTCAAACACCGCAGCGCGCACACAGCTCCGGTACATGATAACAGAGTGGATCATTTGTGCGAGTCAACGCAGACCAGAAAACATATCAGTCCCATTTGAAATCTGCACAGAATGCTAGATTTTTAAAGTGATATGGAGGAGAAACTCTTATCACGTGACCACCAGCATTTGTTTGGTCGCTTCACTGCCATTCACAAATCCTCTTCCGTGGCCTCATGGGAGAGTAAAGTGTCCATCGTATGCACACTTCAGTATCTTGCCCAAAGTAGATCATCAGGGTAATTTTTACTCTTTCATGAGTGCTGTGAATTCAGGCATACCCTTTTGTCACATACTGTTTTCTGCCCAATGAAGAATTCAATATTCAAAGAGTTGTCAATCTTGATTTCATGGTGTATTTAAGCAAAATCAGTAGTAACAATAAATATTATATTTAATTATAGTACAATATGATTAATGCCAACCATATTCTTAAATTATCACTAAGAATATGGTGATTATCTCTAATCTTATATATTGACCATTTGATTCAGGTCAACACATGGAAAAGTCAGCCAGCCATTTAGGCTTATTATCACGTTAACTATATGCCAATATGTTTTTTGATAGCCTACCATACTTTTACAGTATAGCCTACTTATTTCAGTTTTTGAAAGAATTGTATATTGGTTTTGATTTTTTTTATTTTGATTTTTTTTGCCTATTTAAATGATGCTTATTCCTATAGTCTTTCACGTTTAAAAAAAAAACATTAACATCGACATTAAAATATGTAGGCTACCCGCAATGGTGTCAAGGATCAGACACATTTCCACCTGCATAGTAAATGCGGATGTTTGTGCTGCGGTGGTGAGTTTTTGTGCCATCTTGTGGTTAAGGAAAACAAGAAAAGAAACCCCAAAATGCAGCTTTTGTGTCTTGAAGCAAACGAACCAACCAACCAAGATGTGCTATACACACATTTCGGGCAGTCCCGTGAAGCCATCGACGTGACATAGCCTTTAGCCCCCAATATTACTGGGTAAATACTAAGTAGGCTACTAACCTACCCCTAACCTATGTACTTACATTATATTAGTCATGTATTTGTAAGCTACTGTACTGTAAGGAAGCGTTAGCCTACCCATTTGTCTGTTATTCTGAACGATCCCAATTCGTCATATAACTGACGTTTTGGGACGTCTTTTGACCATTCGTCAATATACGACTTTTTAGGGCCCCCTTAAACGTCGGTAGATGACGTTATGGGATCCTAACTCTACCCCATACCTAAACCTAACCCTAAACCCAACTCGTCACCTAACTGACGTTAAAGGTAAAGCGTCAGTTGTATGACGACCCGGGATCGTCATCTACCGACGTTTAAGGGGGCCCTAAAAAGTCGTATATTGACGAATGGTCAAAAGACGTCCCAAAACGTCAGTTATATGACGAATTGGGATGAGACTGTGTTAGATCCGATACACTCGCGGTTCATTTCTCCGTCTGCCCGGATTCCCCTGTATCACGACAAGACGTGAAATAATCACGCTGATTATGTCTGATATCAGATTTGTCTAAAATAATAAATGTTTTTTGCATTTTAAATAATAGAACATTTCTCTGTGATCGTCAATAAAACAAAATTCCATTTTTCTCGGTTTAATGAAAACCAATAGGTCGTTATGGCATAGGCGATTGCCTGTAGAATAGGTCGACATCCGGGTATCTCTCCACTGGAGCGTGTTAACGCAAACGTGTAAGTTTCACATTTGAGGGGGTTAAACCGTGACATCTACACGTTTTACAAACTGGACCAACGTGATTATTTCACGTCTTGTCGTGGGTTGCGGATTCACAGCGATTGTTTTTCCCCCCCCCATTTTAGTGTTTGTGGGCTATACAAACTTTCTGCTGCTTCTTCCCCTGCCAGAACCCCATCATCATCAGACGTGTTCTGGCATTGAGGCGCGGGTTTGCGTCACACATGAGTTTTTACGTGAAGCAATGGATGAATGAATTCCAAATAGCTAATACATGTGTTTGGGTTCAGTCCCATAATTCACATATTCCTCCCAGCACAGCATACCCTGGCCTGCATGGGTCATGACTTGTTTGCAGTATTTTACACTTTGTTTAATTTACGTGGCTAGTTGTTGATTTTATTGACATATAGCTGTGATGTCTGCATGTTTTTAGTAGGCTATGTTACTTAAATTGATTGGCCTCTGATTGTCAGATTTTTAACATGTTTGCTGGCACAATCCATAGTAGCTAAGGGAGAGCAGGGCACAAAGCAACACATTTTGACTTTGTCAATTTGAGTAAATCTACTTAGGGTTTAGAGTATTTTTCCCCCCACATTAATTTCCCACATGTCTAGTACAATTATGTGGTTTTGTTTTATTAATACAGTGTATACTTTTTTTTCTTGATTTACCCTAAAAGAATGGAAGTGAAATGTGACAACATGTGCTCCATAGGTGGGGTATATTGTAACATGTGAGGGGCACATTGTAACATCACCATATAACAGCTTAAAATGTTATCTGATCTAATAAAAAAAATATGCAAGTCAAACCAAAATATATTCTTAATAAAATACAATTATTAACTTTTTCATAATAATGGCATTTTTGAATAATTAAAAGTAAACTATTTTTGAGTTTGACAACAAACATAGGAAAACAGCTACAACATAGTTCAAAACAAAATAATAATTTCTGAACATAGTCTTTGTTAACATGTTTCTCATGTTTTCTCAATAGAATTCATAAAAGTATAGAGTATAATAGCATGTTTCTAATAGGGGCTGTTTTTTAAATTTTAAATAAACTAAACTAAAATAAACTAATTTTAAATAAACACAAAATGTACTTTTGCTATGGTTAAATAAATGTTCAGTTATATCTTACAATGATTTAGGAATTTTGGCACATTTTTTTCTCTATATAGTGTTGAAATGGCAACTAGTAAATACACCAAGTTTTGTCATGCCAGCATGTGTGGAAGTATTTAAAACAACTGTGTTACAACTATTCCCGCGTTACGTTGTGCCCCACACTTCCCTACATCACAAGAGATGTTAAAATGCAATTAATCAGTTTGCATGTATAATTTAGGCTAAGTAAACTATAAAAGGAAATATTTTCTGATTTAAAATGTCAAGTCTTGCTGGCTTAAAATCTGACATCAGTTTAAGTAAAATAGCCAACCGCGGTACATAAAAACATAAAACCAAAAACGTAGAAACTCAGAACAAAAGTCACAACAAGACTTGACATTTTGAATTATTTAATCGGAAAAGTCATAAAATCCACGCAAAATGTTTAAGTTACATTTGAACATCCCTTGTGATGCATATTTGATACGGTTTGTGCCAGCAACATGTTGTGTGAGTGAATGAAGACAGGCATAATGGATGTAGGCCCATGCTGTAAAAAATATATCTTTGATCAATAAGTTATGACAACATTATGCTTTACATTGCTCTAACTCATCAAAATAAGTGAAGTGAAGTGAAATTTAAGTCGAAATGACCTAAATATATAATTGTTCCAACCTAAAAATTAGGCGGCAACTGTTTTTTTTTTTTTTTTTTTAACAATGTAATGTAAATTAGAGTTTGATGGTTTGGTCTTTCAAAAATAGGAATGCCCATTGAAGGACAGAGTCTGGGGAAGCTGTGTCATGTTTGAATGGATGCAATGCTAATGCACTGCCCTTTGGGCCTGTTTTTGAAGTGCGGCCTGTCCAATCTGACTAATCTCATCACATCACTGCCTTTGGCGGACAGATGCCCTCTATCAACAAAACAAGACACCAACCTCGCACTGAGAGGATGAGAGACTGAAAGACTTAAGTGGATGAAAGTGAGGGAGAAAATGTGTTTCTTTGCATTCCCCCCAGAAAAAAAAGAAAAAAAAAAAACACGAACGCCTTGGCAACATATTAAGAATATGACATCTCAGTGGGGAATGGTGCTAATTTACAGATTGTGAAAGACAACTTTACCTCTGGTGTGCTTTGGATGCGGTTTGGATGCCGTTCAAAGGCGCGGGGCACAATCAAGCATGATACTCCTGCTTGTTGCCAACAATTAGACCTTCAACAAGGGTTTCCAACTCTCAAACGATGCTGCCAAGCTTGCTGTGTGTCGGACTGACCTTAGAGAGCACCTGAATTCCACAGCTGCATGAGTCATGCACAACAAAACATTGATCGTAAAGGAACAGAAAAATATAGCTGATCAAGAAAGACACAGCAGTGCTCAGTGGTTCATGTACGTTGACTACAAACCGAAAGACCAACCTGACCAAGTGTCAAGGTGTCCATGAGCAAGACACCTAACCCCAGCTGCTTCCGACGAGCTGGATGGCACCTTGTATGGCTGACACTGCCGTCGGTGTGTGAATGAGTGTATGAATCGGTGAATGTGAGGCAAAATGTAAAGCGCTTTGGTGGCCATTTGGGTCTGTGAAAGCGCTATACAGTCCATTTACCATACACTCTCAGGAAAAAAAGGTACAAAAGCTGTCAGCTTTTCAAAGGTATTTTGTTGCTTTTAGGGACTAATATGTACCATTTTGGTACAAAAGTGTACCTTTTGAAAGGTGCGCCAGCTTTTGGACCTTTTTCTCTGAGAGTTGAGAAAAACACTGAGGTTTGAGTCTGGCCTCACCAAAGGAAGACAAACGGTTCAGCAATAACAAAACAGCCTTAAATAATATTGCACCGGTGCCCACGTCGAAGTAGAAAATCCAGATTTAAAATAGAAATAGCAAATAGCAGGCTAAATATGGCCCGTTTGAAAAATGCATGTGTCAAATGGGTTCCAGGGAGCCAGCTGACCCCCTCTGAAAAGGAAGAGTCAAATAAACTCAGCTGCAGCTGTGGAGGGATTTTGCATCCTGAATCATTTATATACAGTGAAATCCAGAAAATGAACAACAAGGGCTTTTATTCTTCCTCAGTTTTCCAACTAAAAAAATATAAGCCTACATTTATTTATTTGAATTTACAATTTCCATTCATTTTCAGGTTTTTTTTTCAGACACTAATAAACTTAAAGCTACACTGTGTAACTCTTTTAGTTTATTCTTTGCTAAAAACACTTAGGTCTTTCAAAAATATGTGTGCTCATTAATGTATATTTACTTTGTTCAAGTAATAAAGTATTCTTGTGAGTGTATAATATGCCATTGAAAACACATACGGGTAAGGGGTTCTAATGTCGGTCGCCATGTTGCCCCTCCATCTTGAAAGTACATTAGCCAAAGAGGGACATACCCGTTAATTCAAGCTTCGCCTTTCGCGTTTGCGTTTGAGTTAACACTCATGGACGAGGTCGAACTGGAAGCCATGTTAATCTTGGACTACATTGGCCACCGTAGGAGTTAAAGCGAAATCGGAATTGAGAGGAACAGAAACTAATATTCAATGGATGGTCATATACCTTTTCACCACTAGATGGGGGTAAAAATCACACAGTGTAGCTTTAATGTGATGCATATTGTGATTCACTCCAAAAAAATAAAAATAAATAAATAATGACTGTTAACTATTTGCAGCTATTAGATTTAATTTAAATGGAAAATACATTTATTCGAATTGGTACACTGTCTTTGAGGATTGTATATGTATGCCATCGTATTTATTTAACAACAATAAAATATAAATGAAAAAAAAAACATGCGCTAAAACAACCATAATAAAAGGACCCTTCACAATAGATAATGCTTTACAATGATCTCTGTTAGAGAGCTACATGTGCAATTTATCTGTCAATAAAATACCTTCCCCTACTTTTGCATTTCAAATCCCTCAGCTCTCATCATCTCCAAATGCCCAAGCCCATATTGATTCTGGTTTTATTACTATCTCTTTCACGTTTTCTTGTTTTGCAGACTCTCCTCTGTCCTGCTATTTTTAAAACGAGTGACTCCCCGGAGGATCGAGATTTAGTGTGTTCATGTCAACCTTGCTAGCCCGTTGTGACACCTACTGTAACCTCTGCCATTCCCACACCAGACACAAGTCAAAGTACCTGGAGCAACGTTTCTTTATTTATGGATATGACGAGATACGCACTGGCGAGTGAAGACTGGCTTACCATAGTGAATCTGGGTAAGATAAAAACATGTTTTGGAAGTAATGACTGATGATGTATTGACTGTTGTATTGATGTAAAATAGTAAGTACCTTTAAGAATCAGCATATTTATTTAGATAAAATGTATGGACATTGTTCAAATATGGCTAGCTGTGAAACAAACAACATCCGCTTAGTTAAAATGAGATTGAAACAATTTGGATTTAAAGGGATACTCCACTTTTTTTGGAAATAGGCTCATTTTACCACTCTCCCAGAGTTAAACAGTTGAGTTCTACCGTTTTCAAATCCATTCAGCCAATTTTCTGATATTTAGAAGAATATCAGTAACCAGACAGTTTCTGGTCTCGTTGACTTCCATAGTAGGAAAAATATATATATAATATGAAAGTCAATGAGTCCAAAAACTGTCTGGTTACTGATATTCTTCAAAATATTAAAAAATTGGCTGAATACAGTACATTCGAAAACGGTTTACTCAACAACAAAAAAAAATGTTGACATATAATTAAGTTTATTTTGTTAATTTGTTGTATTAAATGATTGATGTTTTGTTTGTATTTGTCTTGCTTGATCATGTAATTTTATGTTCATTTTAATGAGATCTTGGGGAAGTGGTTTTATAAGACCTCATGGTCTTCTCACTTTCTCCCGCACAGTGCTTTTTTTTTTTTTTCTTCCTTAATGGATTTGTAAAGTTGTATTTTAAATGTTATATGTGCAAATACATAAACAAATAAACTTTAATGAAAAACCCAACTTTTTAAACTTTGGGGGAGTGGGAAAATGAGCCTATTATCAAAAAAAAGTGGAGTATCCATTTAATGAAAAATATATAAACCTGGTTATTGTGCATTAGACTCAGTTTTAGATTGATTACAGCAATATTACCTGTTTGATTTGTGTATGACTAATATGCTTCACATTACATTCATTATTTTTATATATATATATATATCAAAACTGTGTAATCCAAACGGATGGACATTTACATGCAATTCAATTGCATAAATCTTAAATTTAGGAAAAAAAGAATTTTTGAGTGTACTTTTTTTTTTTTTAAAAAAAGTGGTTACTTTTAGTGGTCACCTTTAATTACAAATGTCATTATTAACGTGTTGGAAAGTGCTGTATGTACATCTTTGGATCACATGCTGATTCATTTGAGTAGTCATTCCTTTGTGCAGATGTGCAAAAAATCTTGCCAAGCTACATTTTTTTATCCCAAAATGATCACTAACCTAAATCTTATGTGCTGTTTTCTGCTATTATGTAACCTTGTGTTAAAATCCATCGGGTCTCTGAACTTGTAACACAGATTAAGCGATTTGAACAGTCCTTTAAAGTCTAGTCTTCATCCACAGCCATTTAGTTTTTGTCAAGCGCGCTTATAAACACAATCCAGGCATTTTTCCTTTGATAAAAGCAAGAAAAGGGGCCGTATCTTTGCATGTCACATGTGCCCTACAGTCCGACTGAGAATTTGATGACTCACTCGAAACAAGAGCAACAGCTTCCAGAGGAGAAAATAATAAATATAAAACTGACAACAGCTGCATGAACCTTCCCCGGTTCATGAGAGAGTATGCGATTCTCTTACATGTGATTCTCTTACGTTTGTTCTTATGTAAATGATCGGGTGGCAGTGGCAGAAATGGTCACACGATTCTCTTAATATTCATTGGTCTGATAAATCCAGTTCATCCCATCAGTCAAAGAGAATTAGTATTCATTGAATGTCACATCTCCAATCCTAAAGCACACACTGAAGCAGATGCTGTGGCGTACAAAATCTCCCACAGCATTCCCACAGTCATCACATTCAATGTGCTGTACAAACACTCGCTCACAGTGAGGTCAAAACACACTGTACTTTGTTATTCTGACCTTAAAGCATGCACAGCACACATCCTTTGGGAACAGTTTATATACATTGGATCTCACCCTAAAAATAGTTGTGTTGTTGTCGAATCAATGCAACAATCTGTGTCATTTCTACAGATGACTGAGTTACATTGCTAAGAGTGCATTAAGGTACAACTAAACTCAAAGGGTCGTGGTTGAGGTTATTTAAAGCTGCTGTATTTTTAGGTCACTGGCTTTTTTTTTTAGTACTTTTGCTTTGCCAGTGAAATATTTATAATGGACCCAACCTCTAAGCTAAGACCTCTCAACCTTGCACATGGAGATAAAAAAAGCTCCACTTCCAGCCCGGAGATCAAAGTCACTGAAGTGCAAGCTCTCGTTCAGCAAAACAATGTCCACAGCATTGGCATCAGAGGACCATAACTGTGTTGTTCTACATCCTGTGATGGAGAGTCGTAGGGACGGAGATATAACATTCTCAGACAGTAATAGCCATGGGGAGAGAGCTGTGATCCACAAAGTGTTGAATGGGAGGATGTTCCTCTCTGTTTGTGATTGGCTTCAAATCTGACACACTTCAGCCTAAGGCGGCGGTTCTTACCAGGTTTTGCTTCAGGACCCAGTTTTTATATCGGACAGTGAGTGATGATTGATGATCCAACACCGTACCAAAACCGTTTAGCAAGATATGACGTATACAAAAACTGACATTTAAATTGAATAATTTGATTATGATTGGGCTCTAAATGTCTCTCTTTGATGGCTTGTCTTTTCTTTTTGTGTGGTTTTTGTTTATGGTACTTTATGAAGTCACACATCATGCAACCTGTCCACGTTAGCTTCTTCCGAATAGACTATATGCACGCATAAGTTCCGCGTTTGACGCCTCAGTTTCCGGTTGGGGAGATTTAAAGGGGTGATGAACTGAGAAATCAAAATTTCCTTGAGCTTTTGACATCTAAGAGGTCATGATATTATACGAATATCCTGTAAGTTTCAGAACTGAAAATGTCCTTATTAGTCCAATAAAAGCTTTTATTGACACCAGGCTCAGCAAACGACTCGTTTTTCAAAGTGGGGAACTATGACGTCAAAGAGGATAAAACACCACCCCCGCAGAAGAAGATCAACACCTACTTCAACACCGCCGGTTTAGCCCCGCCCACCGATTCGTGCATTACACGCATAGCTAAATAACATAGATGCCTACCTCGTGATGACAAACCGGATCGAGTTACCAAGCAATACAAAATATTGTGCAGCGCCGGTTGTGGAAGAAGACAGTCACTGAATAAGCTTGCTCTGGATTCCAATAGGACTGCATGGTTAAACTTTATTTTTAATGACGTTCCAGCTGATGAGTTAAAACATTGTCTGTCTGTTCTCTTCATTTCACTAGCCGCGTTTCCATTACCCTTCAATTTGCGCAAATTGAAATTGCGAAATGAAAATACGCTCAATGGAAACACGTCAATTTTGCAAAAACTCCCGTTTATCGCAAAAAAAGTTTTTACGCTCGCATGAGGAGGTTTTTCAGGCAATTCGAAAAAGGATTTTTTCGCAAAACTGCAATGGAAACGGATTTTGAGCATTTACAGTCACCTGACTTAGAAGACGGAGTGTGTTTTAGGTCCGTGTCCGCAAATAATAATTATCATCATTAGCCTATTATAACATTTTATTAGGCTACATATGTAGCCTAGAAGACGCTTTTATCCAAAAAAGCAACAAAGCAATTCGTCACGTCCGTATGAAAGGTGTAGTTTTCTCTAAAGGTGCATCCGGAGATTATGTTTTTAGCTCGTTATTTTTTCAGACGCATTTATAACTCACCTAGCCTATAGCCTAAAGCACTGTGGGAAAAATATCATAAATAGGCTATCCATGTTCTAATTTGGCCTTAGAACACCAGTAAATATACATTTTTTCGCCATATTAATTTGTGAATATTTTAAATGTTTTAAAGGGGGCAAAAAGTCATAAACAAATATCTGAAATGGTACTTTGCGTTTTGAAAATATAACAACCGTTCATTTTTCGTTTTGCAACGACCGTTTGGACATATAACGAGATAGAGTTCTTTATTAAATTCATTTAAAAAAGAAACAATAATCACAGGAATAGCCTCTAAACCTCAAAGAAATGCCATCAAGACATCGAAGCAGAAATAAGGGAGAAACACAGGGAACTCTGTATGTTTCCCTGCTATTAATGCTTGGATAACACATCACGTCTCCTTCCATTAATAATAATAATAATGTCTAGTGCGGTGCATGGCTGTGAAATAAGTTATAAACCTACCAAAGTCAGTTGATTTTTGGACTTATCGCGAGATTAAAAAAGGCGTTTAAGTCGCATAACATCGGTTAATGGAAACACCGTCATTTCGCAATATTTTTTTATCGAAATTTGGAAAATATCGCAAAAGTTTTGCGCAAATCTGTAATGGAAACGCGCCTACTGAGGATTGTTTTGTAAACAAGACTGGATTTTCAGACCGATTAAGAGTAAAGAAAGGTGCTGTGCCGTCTATATTGGACCTGACAGGAATTGAGCAACACACGGACTCTGGGTCGAACATGTATGGGCGAATCATTCCGGTTGCCATTTTACAACATTGGACGTTTTCAAAACAATTTCCCCCAAGTGCATCTACGTGTGAGTTGAAACTCATTATAATATGCAAAACTGTTCTCCACTCACAACAGTGGGCATTTACTTCCAAGTCTTCAGTGCGAAACGCCCATTAAAACCGAGCGTTTTTCAGGTAGGCTCAAAACTTGTGTACAAAATAGCCTAACTTATTCATATTGATGTTTTTGAAGGCAAAAACCAAGTGAACGTCATAAGTTGGCCTCAGACAACAATATAATAAAATTTAAAAAGCCAGTTCATGACCCCTTTAACCCCCTGGGGATCAAGGAGTTGGTCCTTCAGAGGTTCTGACATGCCCTGACATGACTATTATAAAAATGATCATTCTAGAAGAAAATTTCAAATGGCACTTTAGGATTTTGCATCTGAACTCTTCATTTATATACATGTATGTATAAAATCAAAGTATAATGTCATACCTGGAAAAAAATCCTGGTCAAATAGGTAGCCTACCATGTAGAATTGGTAGTTCAAAACATCTTGAAAAGACAATAATATGAGCAGAAACTCTACTCTAACAGTCTAACTAAATGAACGTTCGTTCGTACGTCCGTTCACACACCCGAATCATATTTAAACACTCTTTTTTTTTGTTATACAGATAATTGTTATGTTACTAATGTAAGGATGTGACATGAGATTCTTGTTCCAATGTAAGCGAAAGTGAATTAACGCACAGTGCACGCGTCTGTGAATTCGTCTATTCCTTCCTATCAGACGCGCATTTAATATTTAAACAGTCTTTGTGCACTTTACAGACACTCGCGATTAGCAACAAAGCACATAATAAATGACTTACTGCATCAGCTGAATCCGTGCTCCTCAAAATGAAACTGTTACTGAGGTAACTTTTTTCCAGGAAGACGAAAGGTTAGGACGAGGTTAGATCCGTAATAAACTGTATGTTTTTTATAAATGTGGCCGTTTTCATGGCTTGCCTCTAGTGTTTGAATAGCACGCGCTCTCAGTGGGCGGGGTCACATTAGCACGTAATTCGCTGTAATGAGTTCAAAGGGAAAATACTGACATCTTTCTCTTTTCATACAGATTACATCAACTGAGAAAAGTTGCTTTTTATATAAATGACTTCATTTAAAAGAAGAGAAATTCAGCTACATTAAGAGAGATCTTTCGTGTCTCTGTGACAAGTATTTATGAGTTACAGCTCTTTTTTCGGACACGTTTCAGAAAGATTTTTGCGGAGACAGAGTGAGTTGAAAGCGTAGCTTGTTTAATTTATTTATTGTACAAAAACACAAGGTTTTGATATTAATAAGAGTGTACAAAAAAGAAGACCATATAAACTATAGTTTATAATCATGTATTGATTTTATTTATATGACCATTAAAGACGAAGTATTTTAAGTGTATGGTGCGTGCTATGTGAAAAAAAAAAATCAAAACGTGGGGACGCGTTATTGGTCCCCAGGGGGGTTAAAGCGGAGGAAAACTGAGGAAAATGGGATTTTGCCAGAGTCTACAAAATTTACTGTAGTAAATTTAGGCCTACTTACTATTTTTCCCGTCTTTGAAACAAAACTTTAAAACGTTTAGATGTCACTTTATATATGGTTATGGTTATTTAATATAATAAACAAAGAAGTATAAACAAAATGAGTGGTGGCTGTTTTGTCTGTTTTTGTGACTAACGTTCCTTTAGTATAGCATTAGAGTATAAAAGCCAATATAAATTCTCGGTATAGCATTGGCGGAAGTAACCCAGCATCCTTAGACCTTCACCGGAAATACGTCAGCGTTTAAAATTGATGACTATATTGTATGGCGGAATACCATAAAAAGTGCTTAGAGCACTTCGACTTGGCGCAATAATACCTTCACTCGTGAAAAGTCAACCCGATCACACTAAATGCGTCTTAAAAGCACGCATTTGTATTGTCGTGTAATATATATGTGTAACCCTTAACCCTTATCTCCGGCATGAGAGTCAGGCGCGCTAACAAGGAGGCTTAAGACTGCAGCCTCTAGCGTATGTCGCTAGAGCGCCTATTGAGATCGGGGAGTGAGGTTTACTCGCACAGCAACTACTAGCAGGCCTCCGTTACATATGCTAAAGTGAGTTTTTACGTGCATATGATACGCATTGGTTGGTTAGGTTAAGTTTAGGTGTGGGGTTGGGTGCGTGTGTATTATACGTTTGGGTAGAATTAGTGGTGTGGGATGCGTGTGTATTATATGCAAATGAACTGCGTATCAATTGCACACGAAAAACTGCGTTTCATATGCACGTAAAAACTCATTTTCGCGTATAAATTACACGACAAAACACGATGCGTGTTATAGAGACGCATTTACAAGACTCCCGCTTGGAGCGGGAGCCGGTAAGAGGACTTTTCACGAGTGAAGGTATTATTGTGCCAAGTCGAAGTGCTCTAAGCACTTTTTATGGTATTCCGCCATACAATATAGTCATCAATTTTAAACACTTAGAAAAACACAACGTTTTATTTTGTGTCACCAGCCTAGGTCGAGTTACACTAAACGAGTTACTGTGTTTAAATAGGGAAAACGAGGAAGTGTTTGGTCGCTTCTCTTTTTGGCCCATATTTAATGCACTGGGCTAAGCTAAGTGCTAACATAGTTTTGCGGCAATACAGAGCGATAGAGTGCACGCACTGAGACGAGAGAGGTATGACAAATCGTCTTGGATAAGGGAATAACATAGTTTAATATGAAAACCCGGTGGAGTATCCCTTTAAGAGACCTAACTTGGATTCCTCCAACTTATCAAATTTTAGACCTATTTCTAATATACACTTTTTAAAAGTACTTGAGTATCAAGAGTACATTTTCTAAATATTGCATTACTACTGCCACAGTGCTTACATTCAGAAACGTCCTACATGGAGTTATGAGAAAATGTAAAAGGGGTACTCCATTTTTTTTTTTTTTTTTTTTTGGAAATAGGCTCATTTTACAACTCCCTAAGTCAGAGTTAAACAGTTGAGTTTTACTGTTTTCGAATCCCTTCAGCCGATTTTCTGATATTTAGAAGAATATCAGTATGTCACGGACCACAGTTTGGGAATCGCTGGTCTGGATCACTGAAAGTATAGTGGTATAAAATTAACACTTTAGCATCTTGATTCGAATTTGTTTTAGTATTATTTAATGATGTAATTTGTGTTTTAATTATTTTAAAATTCAAATAAAGGTGAGTATCGACAACACCTGCATAACTACAGAGAGATCTTCCTGAAAGATAGTTAGTTTTGACAGTTTCATTCCCCTGCTGTTAAGAGACTGAATAAAGCGATTGTTTCATAAAACACACCTGCTCAAGGGCTTTGAAGCCAGATAAAGGGATTTCCCCTAATGACACCATCTGAAATAAAAAGAGTGTTTCATTTCAGCCTCCGGAGTAAAGGAGTCACCACGTGCTCAGATACGACTCTTGTGCTGCATGTGCTTCAGCTGAAAGATGAATTCGCATTGCGTGAATATATCTTCCACCATCTAATTTGACATTTAATCTTAACTGCGTGATCTTCACACATTGATATATGCACTGTTCATCGTCCTGTTGCTTGTTGTTTCTTCATTTATCATACAGATTTTTATCATTGAATCATTCTCTCAGCCAGCCTCTTCTTTCGAGAAAACATGTTTCTCCAAAGCTCAGTGAAGAGGAAAACACAAAGTCAGAAGTTTGTTTCTCTCAGACTGGTTTCGCTGCATGCTCTGCTGAGCAGAGAGATGCCTGAGCCACTGGTCATGTTGGCAGGTGTGTGCAGCTCAGCACATCAGCATCAGTTGGCTTCTTTTACTACCCATCAGAGCCATTGTGCTCTTTGTCAATCAATTGTGCACTCCTTTGAGCAATTACCACAATTTATTCCACCTCGGATGCACCTCGTATATTGTAAACACTGCACACAAATAATTTTTTTGCTCCTCTGAAGATGGAAGTTGTATTTGTGTGTCTATAAAAATGACAGGCACAGGAAATTTGTTCACAGATGCAACCTAAAAATGTTGCACTTGTGTGACATAAATACACCCGGGGTCTATTAGATGTTAGGCGTGTCTTTACATTACTTTTTTTTTCTACTATTATTTCGGTTGTGAAACGAACATCAAAAGGCTTTGGTTTCACTAAAATAGACTATGATGTGATACAAGTGGTGTTATAATAAATATAGAAAAAATAAATACACTAATAACATTATAATATAAAATATACACTTTTATATATATTTTTATTTTATTTATTTATTTATTTTTTAATGTTCATTGTCAATGGACTGTCTTGTCTTTATTTTCTCAGAGAAATTGCTACATCTAGTGGACAGTTAAAAAACAGACACTATGCACTACGCCTACTGGATAATCAGACTGTTGCATTGGTACCTGGTTAGAAGGACATCACTTATTAAAAAACAGATGCATTTTTACACAAATAAAATACATCTGTAAATAGCGGCATCTAGGAAGCCAATGACGTTTGGAAGCCACTGCATTTAAAAAACAAATATTGGACTTGAAGATCAAAAATGGTCCTTTATCAGTATTTATTCACATATTTACTTCTGTCATTAGCACTGCAGTCTTTGTACGACACAAAAGGCCTCCAACTCTTATCCCTTTTTGACCTTTTTCTTTTCTTTTTTAAATTAAGCTTAATTATAGTTACTTAAAAATTTACAAAGATGAGATTTGTAAATGTGTTAATGCTGTCAAAATACACATCATTACTTATTTATTTTTTCAGACTTTTTTGACAAAAATGTAAGAGGTTTAAAGGAGTAGTTCACTTTTTTTTTAAAAAAAAGTGTTTTTTTTAAAAAAAACTTTTGCTGATAATTTACTCACCCCCATGTCATCCAAGATGTCCATGTCTTTCTTTCTTCAGTCGAAAAGAAATTAAGATTTTTGATGAAAACGTTCCAGTATTTTTCTCCATATAATGGACTTCAATGGGAACCAAACGATTCAAGGTCCAAAAGACAGTTTCAGTGCAAACTGCAATCTGTTCAAAGGGCTTTAAACAATTCCAGACGATGAATAAGTGTCTTATCAAGAGAAATGATTGCTCATTTTGAAAAAATAATTTTAATTTTTTTTTTAAATGATTTGTTCATTTTGATGAACGAGTTCGAATAGGAGTGTCCCAAACATGCATCACAGAAAAGAGCAAGCCGAGCATTTGTGCTTATAAAACTTAAACTTTGTTTTTGTTTTTTGTTTTTTTAAATGAGCAATCTTTTTGCGTGAAAAGACCCTTATTCATCGTCTGGAATCGTTTAAAGCCCTTTGAACAGTTTGCACTGAAACTGTCTTTTGGACCTTGAACCGTTTGGTTTCCACTGAAGTCCATTGTATGGAGAAAAATCCTGTAATGTTTTCATCAAAAACCTTAATTTCTTTTCGACTGAAGAAAGAATGACATGGATATCTTGGATGACATGGGGTTGAATAAATTATCAGCAAAAGTTTTTTTTTAAAGTGAACTACTAACCATTTAATCTAAATTGTTACACTTTTTGCTTTTTCGGTCCGTTTTGACCCAAACGAAAGTATCATGGAGTGACAGTTTTATACAAGAAAGTATGCTGTTTATTATGGATCTATTTGTTAGATTTGTTCACCACAAATTGTATTTATTGTGTCATTTATACGCCAAAATTTTTTTTTTGCGTCCATATACATCGTAAACCCCTTTGGTAGGATTAAGGGTGCGGAGTGCGTGCATATTACACGCCATGAAGTGCATATCATATGCATGCGAATACTGCACGATAAAAAAATGGCACGATAAATAAAATTCGTTGTATAGATACGCACCTTCATGAGACATGGCTCTATCTCCACTGGGGTTGCAGTTTGTTATGCTTGCGCATGCACAAACAATAATTCTGAAATTAAAATAAAATGACAAACAAATTTAGGTCTTAATGTGTTTTAAACAAAAGTTCATAGATCAAATAGTCTAAATTTGAAAAAGGAAAGAGCGTTTGAAAAAGAAAAAGTCTACATTTCACTTTGTTGTTAACTATTGATGAACCACTGCAGCATGAAGAGAAGATTCAAACTGTTTATCTTAAAAAAAAAAATATTATGGAAGTAAAAGTTTATATAAATAAATAAATTTGGAATGTTTTGAGCAGTCATGAGTTATCAAAATGAATTAATTAAATAAACGTTTCAAATGAATGAATTAAAGACAAGGGAGTTCATTATGGTAATTCTCATATTATATGTTCATCTAAATTCCATCTAATGATGTATTTAAATAACATTTCTCCTGTTTTGCCACAGTTCCTGAAATATTTGAAATTTCAAAGAATTGTTATACTTTATTTTAAGGTGATGTAGCCTATAGTTACATTGCTTACATAAGAACTGAGCAATATTAATAAGCTAGAGTTACAGTCTGGGTTAGGTTAATTGTTAGTTACTTGTAATTCTGCATAATTTACTGTTATTACTATGATAATGTTGTAATGTGTAACTACGGCACTTTAAAATAAAGTGTTTCCCAAATAATTTCTCAGCTTTTTTAAGTAATAAAAACAGGGTAAATGAAGTAATAGCATGGTAAAAAAAAAAAAAAAAAAAAAAAAAAAAACTTTCTAAATTTTGTCCATTCATTTGTTGATGAGATGTTACTGATTAGATACAATATAGTTTTAGTTTATATAAAATATTAAGTTCTGACTTTTATAAGCTTATAAAGTATATATAAAAATCAGATATTGTTGCAATGTGTCTACTAGTGACTTTGTTTAAACTATAATGAATTAATATGTTTCAGAAAAATTATGCTAAATGAGAGTTTTTAGGGTCAGTGAGAGGCAATTATTCAGTAAATGGTCCCTTTTCCTCCCAGGCTCATTAAATAACTTGAAGTGTTACATGAATAAATGCAATAAAAGCTGCTTTTTTAGACCTCCCTGCTCATAATCACTGTGGATTCAATGGACTGAACAGTCAGAACAACTTGGCGTGAGGATCTTTTGAGTTTCAAACCAAGATCAAGTGAAACTGTGAAACTACCCTCTCGGGTCACGAGTCAGTTTTGTGCCACAGAAAGATCTGTTATCAAACTAATGTTTGAAAAACAAAGAGATGGAAATGGACTGTGAAATGACTGCTAATTGTGACATGGGTGTACAGTAATGGGAAACACTTTGTTGGTGCCAAACAATGCCACAGTTAAGCAAGCAAAACAAGGACGAAGCCAACCAATCAAGTAATGTTTTAAAGCTCTCATACACCATTTCACACTGGTGGAGTCAAACTTGGAGGGTAAGGACAATTACTAAAGGGTCTGGTTGATGTAGATCCCGGCATTCACAATCAGTTAAGGCTCGAAGTCAAATTACGATACAAAGCCAAGGGTATTTTTAAAAGGGTAGACCAAGCGACCAGGGGACATGCTAAGACACGGTTGGTGTCTATGGAAAATAAGCAGTTGTGTTCAATCACTCCGGCTCAGGGACTTTGACTGAAGGGGGCTATTATATTGGGCTATTTTTACTGTGATACCCCACATGTAATTACACCAGTAGAAGATTATAGATTATTTCATGGAAAGTCAGCGATACAACAAAGCCAATTAATCCATCATAAATTACATGCAACATTGAATTTCTTAGAAATGCATCAGGTCGATACATTCCTTCGCAGCACACACAGAGATTTACGAACTTCAATAGTCGCACGGCTAACCCAGTGTTTTAGTGCGTCATGTAATGACACCGTTTAATTAACTTTCCTGGGACCACCAGCATGAAGAAAGATCCAGAGGTCAAGCAGCATTTCCACTGATTACGAGCACAGACGCTTAAAACAAGCCTCTTTTCAGCAGCTCAATTTAAAAAGCATTAGCAAATCATGCGACTTGAAGCGTGAGCTGATCTCCTAAAACACCTCAGAAATCTGAGCAAAAAAGGTTTAATCTTAGTAGTTTTCCCTCTAAAATTTCCAATTAGCGATGGTGTCACTCTAAATCAGCTCAAATCAAGTGTAAAATAGGTTACATTTGCTTCTCAAAAACATTTGAATTGAGATTCATTACACAAAAATACTTTATTCTAAGGCTATGTGGTAAAATCATTCATATATTTGACTTTTTCTTTAGTGTGACTCACTATATTTTAATGCAAAACATAACATCCTAAAATGCCCTGGCTGGAAAGTTACAAGAACGGCGTTTTGTGACACTTTAAAATCGGACAACTCAAGCCTGCAAGTCTGCGTTTCAGTTGATCATTGTGGTTTCCAAAGTAGATTAAATGTAAAATAGAAATCCGGTGCATTTATAAAACCTAATGACAAGCCCTGTTGATGCGTCAAACCTACTAATGTCAGTCCGGCAGACAAACCAGAAGTGTTTCCACAAATAATAGTTTGTATCAGATCCTCTAGACTGGCTCCACAGAGTAGCCGTCTTTGGACAGAGGACACATCGTGTAACCCAGCGGTGTGGAGTATATTCCTACAGGTGCGAAGGGCAGCATGTGTCTGCTGAAAGGGAAAGACTGTCCACACAATAGAGCTGCAGTCTGGGCTTGCGTACAGAGAGGGAACGGTAGAGTGAGGCCAGGATGCAGGATGGGTTTGCTGGTCATTTTGAGCCTCTCCAGCTCTGCCTCCTGCAGTCGCTTAGCCTTCGCTCTTCGGTTCTGGAACCAGATCTTCACCTGTGTCTCGGTCAGGCTGAGAGAGGTGGAAAATTCAGCACGTTCTGCGATGGACAGGTATTGCTTCTGGCGAAACTTCCGCTCGAGGGCCAAGAGCTGCGTAGTGGTGAAAGGGGTTCGGGGTTTACGGTTTGTCTTGTGCTTTCTGAGAGCGCATGCTGAGGGACTCGGTGGACCTGTAAAATAAGTTCATATATTAGCTTGTAAAAGACTTGGTAATAAACGGCTCTGGCAGATGACTAATGTGCTCTAACACAGGGCAAACTACAGGGTGTACCAGATCAACTCGACTCAACACGATGTCTGAAGGCTTAATTTGAAAATCAGACATTTAAGCTTGTAAATAATGACTTTTTTGGTCTTGGTCATGTAACACTGTAAAATCGAATTAGTTAGATTTACTGTAAAAATGTATAAGATCAATAAGTTAAATAGCTTGAACGCATCAAAATTAACTTTTTTATGTGTTATACAAGATTTTACTTTTTTAAAGTCAATAATGTAATTTAAGTTTAAATGACTTAAACATCCAAGATGATTGTACTTAAAATTTTAAGGCAGCAATTTTTTAATAGTATGGTGTACTTACAATACTTCTTTTTCTGAGTAAATAAGGCATAGGTGAATAGTACAGATTGCTATAGCCTATAGATTTTTACAATTAAGTAAAGTTATCTAATAGAACAACTGTTGGATTTTACAGTTTTGGATTTTAAAATGTATACTTTTGCAGGGCACTATTCCTTTAATAATATTTCCCATTATATCTGTTTTTTAATGATAAAACAAAACAAATTTTACAATACAGGCATGTGGTTAAACTGCTAGTCACTCAATAAAAATCACACACACAGCAGTTGATTACAAAAAAAATGTCTCAGAAAAGTTCTGAGAATGGCTCAACTTTGTTTACGTTCTATACCCTACTGTCATTCAGACAATATGCTATAACTTAGTGTCGAAATATTATTTTTTCTAACCTGATGACTTACGTGGTGATGTTGATAGTCTGTGTTTATTGATCCAGGAAGAGTCCTCTTTGACAGATTCACAACGTCCGGAGGAATATATCACGGATCGATCATCCTGATTTATTACGCATGGCATCTGACTCAGTTCCTGTGAAGTTGATTGACTCCTTCCCTTCTTCGACATGAGGGCTTCGACGCTGAACGGGAGACTTTGCGTGCGAACCAAACGCTCCGGCGGAGTTGACCGTGAACTATGGTCATCCTCATCTTCATCGGTGGACACTTTACCTTTATAACTAGCTGAAATCATTCCGCGTAAAATAGCGATATCCACATGGAAATATGAGAAAGACGCATTAATCTGTAGACTCGCTCTTAGTTGCTTAACTTTTACATGACTAATAATAACTTGACAAAAGTTACAAGACTATCCAAAGTTTGAACCAATCATGGTTCAGTCAGAGGCTGCGTCTAAACCCCAGAGAGCCGCCTACCTAGACTCCATGGTCATCCTGAGAGACACAGAATGAGTGATTGTATAGGGAGATGAAGCGTGATTGCCTCATCAAGAGAGATCCTTCCTTAGCCGTTAAATGATACTCGGATACAGGTTATATTTAGACCATAATGTGGTGTTTATAGTGGGAGAATATAAAAGCTTAAATTAGACTTTACCTTTTTCTTCAAATTACTCTCGCAGCGATAATTTGTAGGCTACACATACTGTATGAAGTCAGCAAAATTTGGACACTTGTTTGGTAAAATGTGTAAATAAATCTATTCTACCAACACTATACATGTTTTGTCTCTTGAATCTCCAAATATGTTTTTTGAAGGAATATGGGTGAAGATAGAGATAAAAAAAAGTCCATTTAATCTATACTGCTGTTTTCAGGTAAATGGTGCCAGCGCAATTGCAAGTTTGCAAGAACTGTTTTAAAACAATATATCTTTTAAGAATTAGGACTGACTCCAGTTATAATAGTTTTAATATTTTATTTAAAAAAACAATTTATTAAAACCTAAAGCAACAGCAAAACCTGATAACTGTAACATTTGTGACATACGTTTGGAGGGGACCAAATGTTTCAGGCTAGCATGTAAATTACAGTAATTATATTGTTGTTGCTATTAACACCTTGTAATTAGGCTCACGGAATCCGGTTCTTTTTCACCAGGATTTAACCGTAATAGCTGAAAATTGCTACCCTCTCAAGGTGTATGGCGCCCACTCATATAGCACGAGTCTGTCAATTTAAAGGCTATGAACTTTGTTCTGCTTTGTCAGAGTTCACAAGTTAAATGCTGTGGCATGCACTGCAAATCAAATAGAAGTAACAATGATGAAAGGTTTGAAAAATTTGCATTTAACGTCAGCATCTTTGCACAATTGAATCAAAGCAAAACAAACTTAACATGCAACTCCTTTTTCCCCCCCAGTGCAGAAGTTGCACTCACTGTGGTAATTATTTGATTCCTAGAGAATGCAGAAGTACAAGTCAGTCCTGTCAAAACTAACACTTAAGTGTCTCCACCAAGTCTGGGCTCCTGCACCATTATTACAGCTCTCCAGAAGAGTCATACTCTGTAATCGTGACAGGTTTAATTCTGTGGCAAAGGCCTTGGCTTATGGCTTCATTAAGCTTTATGAATCACTGTGTTCGCATCACTTGTGTTCTATACTTAAATGCTTTGGGAATCATTTTAGCATTCACCTTTACATACTCCCCTCTGTAATAGCAGTGATTAGGGTGCACTCTGGGGTTAAAAATCAGGCTAATTTGTGTTCTTTTAAGTCACTTACAATGTTTAACTAGAGAATTAAGTGGAAGAAAAAAGTAATTTAGACTAGCAGGAACAGCATATTGTGCTCATTAGTGGAAAACGAGAAATGTCAAGAAGCTCACTCCTGCCAATACTGTCACATAAGATGTAATATGTACAGGGTCAACACTGGAGGGAATTGAACAGATAATCCTCGACAGGATTTGGCTGCTGTGTGGCCTGTGGCGCTGTAGACAAGGCAGATTGTTATACAGCGTCCACCAAAAGGAATGATTGTTACAGAACTGCTGCATGGGAACGCACACCGGGTGGATTGGAACAACTGGTCAGACTATGATTATGATTTGATTAAAGACCTAATTACATTTTTCTGTGAAAAAGTAAAAGGAACATGAGGTCAACAATAAGCCGTCAAAACAATAAGATTGGACTTAAACTACACGTTTTTTCATTTGAAATCGATTGCTCATGCAATTTGGCCTTCATTAGTTTTGTATATAAACATGACATGAACAAAACTGCAATGTGTGTTAAATGTGTAGTACTGGCACTGCTCGCTTATTTACGACATGCTGAAATTACTTTTTTAATTGTTTGGCCCAGATTGCTTTTCAAGGTCAGTGAGCAAATGATCGTAAACAAAGTCTACTTCTATTTCAGTAACAAATCCATGTTAGAGATTGTACATAATGATATAATCACTTTACCCATCAGTTTCTATGGCTTATAATTCAACAACAGACCCCAACTGACAGTGGACATAAAGCGAACTACATCTTTTTCAGTACACGGTTCAGCTGGATTGAGAAAATACTGTAATTTTATATCTATAAAGGTTAAAGGAAGTTCTAAATATATTTCACAATTTTACACAATACATTTAATAAATGAACACAAAATGAATCCTATTAGTTGTACTGATTAAACAATTAATCCTGTAATTGTGGACAAACAGAGGACTCTCTGTGAAATTTTTATTTATTATAAATGTTATATCACTGTCTTCGATAAAGTTTTGTCTATCCATTTATGGTATTTTTTTTAAATTTGGGGGGTATTTTTTTAATTTATTTACATCAAAAAGTGCCATATTTTCTATGTAAATTATTTCAATGTATTAATTACTAAGTAGTTTTATTTATTTTTTTAATTTTTTAACTACATTAAAATATCATTCCAGTAAGTTCTTAGAGCTAAAACCTAAAGATGAAGTGACTTTGCTGTCACCTGGTGTCTTATTTTGGCTTATTTTAGAATGCTCTAAATTAGTTTTTCCCATTCATTTCTATGGGTGCCCATTTTTGACCCAAATACAAGATTAAGGAGGGGGGTTTTTTTCACCCACTTAACAATTGAGTCAAAAAAAAAACAACAAAAAAAACTGTGTGTTCAGGAGGCAAAGTTAGGAAAAGTAGCCAAGTCTTGTACCGCTCAGATCAAGGGAAGTATTTTTTAAAAATAAATCAAAACTATTTTGCCCACATTTGTCCAGAATATGGTTTTAGGGTTAAGGATAATTTTGTACCAGACTGTTGAATTATAATTGCTTGGGAACATTTACACATAACATTTACTTGCATTCATTTCATCTACACAAATAACAATTTCTTAAAAAAAAACTAAAAAAAAACAAGTGAAATTATGTAAATATACAAACTTCCTCATTCGCTGTTCAGTGCCTTTAAACCTCAATTTCTTCTCATTAAGCTACAGTGAAATGTAAGCAGAGCATTATGCACAATTCATGTCCCTGGAGACGGAATATTTCATGAGGCAGACAACCCCACGTTTAGGGGTGAGCTGCACTACGGGAACATTCAGTTCATAAATGCAGCACAATATCAAAGTTGACCCCATTTTTCAGATTATACAAAAAAAAAAAACACCAGATGAGGCTCTTCACATGGCTAGTAAGAATGACGTTCAGCACAATTGCGCGCGGCTAGCATTCGTTTGATAGCTCTAACCATTAGACCCCATACGGAGAAATATGCAGTGCCGTCAGGAAGGTGGCCACTGCGCTATGACTGAACTGCTGTAAAGTGCGAGCTCACACACCAACAGAGCAAGCACAGTGAGCCCAATGTCTCTGACACAGCTGGACTGCCTGTCCGTGTCCCACTTAGCTATGTCTGGATCCAGTTTCTTATGACACCCTCATCAGTGTAAAGCGCTTGAAGGCTTATTCCTGACACCATTCTATTTCCTCAAGGCAATATGCAATTATACCTCTGTGCTAGAAGTTAAGTTGACAAAACCATTTCTGGGGAAAGTAAGATGTGATTTTGATCATTTCCACAAGAATCATTTTGGTGTGGCTTCTGAGTATTAGATTTTGAGGAATTCCTAATAGGAGTTTTTCTCGGCTGTCACACAAGCAACTGCACTCTGTGGTTGCTTCTACCAAGGACTTTTTTTTTACAGCATGTTTTATAATTCAAGAGGTAAAGGCCATTTTAGTGCTCTCTGTCACATAGTGAATTAAAAGCCATAAAGCACTGGTTAATGAGATAGACATCAGCCATGGTCAGTGGTTCACAGCCTTATTGTCTGTGCTCTATCATCCACAATCAGGAAATTGGTCATGTTAAGCTTGGCCTCAACAAAGCACGGACAAGACCACATCACAGGAATTACATGTCCTGCGTCTCTGAGTGCAATACAAATTTACAGGTACACTCTAGCACCAGTCAACCGTTATTGGTGGTAATAACGCAGTTCGAGCAGCATCTACAAAGTGCCTATGCTTTCACAATATCTCCTCCCATGTGCCTCAAACAAAAAGCCTGCTAATTCCAGCTATACACAGGGTGACATTTCATTAATTATGGATGCTGTCGTTAAAAGGAAATAAGCTGTGAGGCAAAGGATGTGCAAATGTAACTAGTATTAGGTGTGTGTGGTGGTGTAAAAGCGAGTTATTGTCTTTGTGCTGCTTTGTGTGCATCCTACCACATCAAGCCCGCACAAAGTTGAGAGTAAAGACCGAGAAGTAAAGAGATTTGTCTACTGGAGCTCATTTATGACATAATGTGTCATTAAACGTTAAAAGTGGGGTAAAAAAGAAAAGACCAAAAGATTTATTGTGATGAAAAGGAAAACTGTACTGTTTTGAAGTTCAATGAGCCCTTTGAAGAAGCTAAATTCAAAAGGAGCTTAAAGCATACTAATCTGCTGCCCAGGCAAAATTAGACATAAATATAAACCGAATAAAACAGTTGTAATCGTCATACAGCGTTTGGAAATTGTGTACATTGATGCAGTGTGGTCCATCCTGCGAGAGATAATTTGTGTTTTGCCTGCTTATCCACACATCATTACAAAAAATGACATTAAGTGAGCCCAGCTTGTGGCTAAGGACTCATAAACAGTGCTAAAGAGAAGGTGTGGCTCCACTTGCTTTGCATGTTTCAACACATGAACTTAAATGAACCTGGTGGTGAAAATAATTACAGCTTAATTCAGTGTTGGAATCCATATCAAATGTTCAAGGCCTCGATGTCACGCAGCTCATTGTTCTGGGCTTTCTCTCTTCTTAAACCCTCGTTTAACACTTTATGGCAGTTTGATTCATATTGATTCAATTGATTCATCGTGAGAAATTCAATTTCAAGAACCAAATGCATGCTGGTTATTGTGAGAGATCTAAACATCCCTGAAGTATTCCTTTTCTTACCCGAGTTTTATCATTTATCCCTAATCTACAACAAACATTTACAGTAGTTGCATTTAACCTGCATTTAATCTTAGAGATCTACCCACTGCCATTTAGCTGATGCTCAAGGAAAACACATAATCATCACAGGCGCCCAGGAAAGGGGCCTAAACTGTATACATCATTGTCTGTAATCAAGCCTTGGGTTTATTGCCTCATTATACAGACTTGACAACATGATTAATATATCTCAATTTAAATATCTACGGTCATGTTCTCGAAAATAGCTTCTCTGATGACTTTTGCCACAAACCCACAACCTGCATTTGCAAGATGTTGAGCTTTTTTTACACTGGAAATGTAATGCAATTTTATTGTGGGTAAAAGATTTACTGATGATTGGTTTCACTAAATTATAAGTCTACAATAACTTTTCTTGTGTTTAAAGCTGCTGTAGGTAACTTTTGAAAAAAAAAGTGTGTTTGTTAAAACTGTCATTATGTCCAGACAGTAGAATGAGACAGATAATCTGTGAGAAAAAAAAAAAAAAAAATCAAGGTCCTCCTAATGGTCCTATTGTCATTTGCAGAAATACACCGCTCCCGGTCAGAAACAACCAATCAGAGCCAGGAGGAGTGTCTTAGTAGTGTCAATCACGCTCACGTATGTGCTGATCACACCCCTCTCTTGCACACGTTCTCGTTCAAACTCAAGATTGCCAGTGTGCCGCAGCTGTACTAATGGCGGAGAAACAACCTAAACTGCCAACTTCTCGAGTGGTACCTGCTCATAAAACAACGACAAAAGCGTAAAGGAAGAGCGACGACAGAGAAGAACAGGCCCCTCAAAGCACTGAAAAAGATTTTTCTCATAACAGATGTTTAATAGCCTAGTCTACAGGCTATTAAATATTATGTGTATATATTGATTTTAATATTGAGTGTCATTACCTGAGTGATCCACAACTGTTTTTTGTTTGTTTGTAATGGTTGTGAGGAAAAATCCTCCAGCTCCTGCACATTTATTACTTTTGCAGCATCTTCTGCATATTTGACTCCTTACTAGCAGTGACAGTGAGATCAATCTTTTCGCACAGGTGACAAGTGAGGGACTCATACACAATCATTACTAACCCTGCAAATATTTAGTGATGTTCAAGAAGGAAGCATCCGTTAAAGATGGAACTGGATGTAAATTGTTCAAAAATTAACTAATTACTTTAGTCCTGCCCTTCAGAGGCTAAAAAAAGATATCAGCAAGTAAAACAAATTAATAAAAATTTAAACATCACCATCATCTTGCTCAAAAGTGTACCCCTGGCTCTTAATGCATCGTGTTGCATTCTTGAGCATTTCCTTGCAAATATCTTTGTGGACTCAACCGGACTCGACTAGGGACTCGAACTCAAGCCCGACTCGGCCCTTTTTGGACTCGGACTCGACTAGGACTCGACAAAGGTGGACACGGACCCAACACTACCTACTAGTGACTGTTTATCCCCCTTCATTGGTGGCCCTTCTTACTAGCCAGTGCGTTCACAGCGGGAGGAGCTGTAGCACAGCAGAGAGCAAGGGGGTGGGACCTTTAAGTGTCCTTGTTCAAATTTTCAGGTTAAGTCAACGTTTTCTCAAAACTCCCTACTGTAGCTTTAACCCCCAGTAAAAACATCATGAAAGTTTTTTTCAACAAATGACTTGACGTGCAATAATGCTGTCACTATAAGGCTTAACAAACATTCACACTACAGCAAGGCAAAAAAACAAGTGGGGAGTGAAAATGTTTTAGTGATTAACAAAGTCATTTAAGGTTAATTTACAAACCAATATGTACATTACAGGCATGAATGAACACCGTGTTAACAAAAACACATTAGAAGGCCATTCTCGTTATAAATATTTAAAAACAAACAACAGCTAGTAAATATAATTATAATCCAAAGCGTGGAGGTGGGAGCCTCACTGCAGTTTATGTAGCTGCTATTAATTTAGGAAATATCACCATCTAGTGGTCATCAGTAGGTCATACTCATTTCCTCTTCTTCAATATATTAGCTCTGATAATTTAGATTTAAAACTATGACTTAAAAGGCAACTTTTATAACTTATTAGGCAATATAACTATTTATGAACAATCATATGAAAAGGTGGACAAATAAAAGCTCATCCTATTGCCCTCTAGTCTCGCTAACAAATGATTTGTCCATGTGAACAGCATTCTTTTCCTCTTTAAAATTCACTGCATGTAGTACCATCTGAAAGTAAACCAGATGAAAATCCGCTGTAAATCATACTTGATACACAAGAATGATGACATGTTCAAAACAATAAGGTCTAAAACTTTCATTTTGATTTTAGAAACCTTCAGGCTCTTTTAAACGCCATTAAGAACAGTTTACATTAAAGGGTTAGTTCACGCAAAAATAATAATTCTGTCAGTAAAAACTCACCCTCATGTTGTTCCAACCCTGTAATCATCTTTCATCACAAATGAAGATATTTTTGATTAAATCTAAGAGCTTTCTCACTCCTCCATTAACTTCTATGTTATTGAAACTTGCTGGCCCAGAAAGTTATTAAAGACATCCTTAAAAAATAGTCCAAGTGACTCCAGTGGCTCGACCTAAAGTTTATCAAGTGACAAGAATACTTTTTGTTCGCAAAAAAACAACAACAAAAATAACGACTTTATTCAACTATTAATTTTCTTCTGTGTGGGCCTCGTAGTGTAACAGCGCAGCGCTTCTGTGTTGTGCGTCAGTTCGTAGGCTCACTATTGGCCAGCATCACACACATGACCAGCGGTGGGCCAATAGTTGAAAAGTAGCCTAATAATAACGAAAGTCTTACAGGATTGGACCAATGTAAGGGTGAGAAATTACTGACAGAATTTTCATTTTTTGGGTGAACTATCCCTTTAAATAAAAATTATGTCATTATTAATTCTCCCTAATGTTGTTCACACAGCTCTTTCTCATATATAATTTAGTTTTTCCTAAACACTAAAGAAAGCTTATATAGCCTGAGCCTAGTGCAGTCACAGTGCAGACTAAAGCGGTGTCCCAATTCAGAGGCTGCATCTTTCGAAGGCCGCATTTAATAAAGGCCTGTCCCAATTTAATGGATCCTTCAAATGTGGTTTCCAAAAGCATCCTTCATTTCCTGTGCAATGCAGGATACAACAGATGGATCCTACCCCAGAATTTATTGTGCCCCAGTACCGACATGATTTTTTTTTTTTTTTAGAAAAATTGCCGAATTACACTTTTAAATGCAAGTATTGGGTTTCAGCTTACCCAAATATCTGATACAAAATGTAAAAAAAGAAAAAAAAACTTTAAAGCTGTTCAAATACTGACATATCTTACTAAGATGCAATTATATTTATACACTTTATTACAGAAATGGACATGGTGAATACATATTTAGACAGTTTGTGAACCTTGTTTTGTTTTCAGACAGTTTAATATAACTTTCAAAAAAGATTACTGCCACTTATCACAGTCAAAATTGCTAGGAGACAAGAACAATCCTCAGACATTTAACAGCACATGGTCCGACCTTCACACGCATGGTCAATATGAACTGTCGTTCATGAAGATTCTTAAAAAAATTCTCCTTTCCCAAAAATCATTTTAGTATGGGTATCATGAGGGTGAGTAAATAAGCTGTGTCCAAATTCAGAGGCTGGATCCTTCGAAGCCCACAACGGTAAGACCAATCGTTGTTAAATGGGACGGTCTAGTCTTAGCAACTTGTGACAGCTGCCAATAGTAATGTTTGTACAGGACTCTTTTGCTACATTAAACTGTCTGAAAACAAACCGTGTTCACAAAAGGGCTCACCATGGTCCATTTCTCCATAAAATAGCATAAACTATCATTTCACAGGAAACTAAGGATGCAGTTGAAGGAGCCTTCGAACTGGGACGTCCATATAGAGACAGCACTTTAAACTTAGGAACCATCCCTTTAAATGCAGACAATGGGCTAACCTCATTTGCTTCGGCTCTGCTGCAAGGTGAGTAACCGCTCTCTGATGACCCTGTTCTCCTCCATCATTTTCTTGATTGTGTTCAATACATCCTGTTTTGTTTGGGACTGACATGGAAAACAACACCACCACATTGTCAAAAAAAATTTAAATAAAATGCCATGAAATTCTGAAAATATACCAAACTCACCATTTTTGCTGCTTGAGGATCAGGATCTCTTGCTGGGAATCCAAAAGTATCAGATGAGGGCCCTTTTCACAAACAGAGAGAGAGAGAGCACAACAGAGTGATATCAAAACTGTGCGTTTTAAATGACTGCTTGAATGGTTCACACGCACCTCCACGAGGGTCACGTTTGGCGCGCTGTGGTTTCCCGCCTTTTGATGCCCTCAGATTAACTGTAGATTTCTTATAAGTCCTTATATTCGAGTAAAACCTCAAAAGATAGTTTGTTTTCATCGTTCTTGTGAAACATGGTGTTATTTCTGGACTTTTGAAGTGGAGCGAGGGTGAGGGAGTAGCCTCTTGAGTCAACCTGTTCCAATTTCTACTCAGTTTATGGTGTTTGCTATTTTCACCGGTAAATCCCGGTTTCTTGAAAATTTGTGGCGACTGAGACTGAGAGCTGAAGCTCGGTGTGTAGAGTAATTTACAGTAAGTTGCCATTGTTAACGACGAAACCACACTTTACGAAAATAAATAACCGAGCGTAATGTGAAACTCGAGTTCATCAACAGTCACTTCAGGTTTGAAATGGAGGAGGCAAGCAGCACTTGATGTCCCCTTAAAGGAACAGTTACGTTCATTAAAAAAAAAAAAAAAAAAAAAAAAAAAAAAAAAAAAAAATCACATCTTGTTTTTTGTGTTCCAAGCCCGTATTCCTTTGTCATTTTGGGAAATATTTTTCTCCCCATTACAAAAATTAAAATAGCTTATTTTTTTTGTTCTGTGCTATAATGGACTTATTAAAAGACATTGCTTTGCGCGAGGAGGACCAACCAAACATGTGATCGAATTAAAATATTAGGCAGCTTTCAAATAAAATGGCGCCTATGACTGCAGACGAATAAATTATGACAAAATGTTTTCCACTACACTCATCACTGTTGGCCTTGAGATACACAGTAAATGCTTCATATGACTGTTCCAGCATTGTGAAATTGCCTTACAGCCTGCCTTAGTAAAAAAAGAGTAATATATACTTACCATATAAGCTACGTAAAGTTAGATATTGTCTGAGATGAATGAATGCCTAAACATGTATATAAATCCATATTATAATCAATACCATAGTGGACTTCCATTTATAAACAGTCCACTTGTTGTGTGGTATTGATTGAAGACCCGCCAGAGGGCGCTGTTTGTTTGCTTCTGCAGTGATCAGTGTAGGCGACCTCTGAATCAGACTGTGTGTGTGTACCTGTGTAAAGACCTAAACAAATAATGTACACTATTAGATGATTTGCATATAATAATATGAATTGCAGCACGAGAATCTAATTAATGAGAATAAGTAATGCAAGTCCATACAGTTTAGATGTAGGCCTACTTCTGTGCATAAATCATGATGAGGCATGCCCTCTCACCAGCTCCATTAATACACCTTCAAGATGTTGTAAAAACAGTAATAAATCTTAATAACTCCATAAAAGTTCTCAGCCTGACATCCTCTTTGTAATCATAATACTGTCTTTTAGGCAGCACGCGCTGTATCAGACAAGCTAAAAATAGATTTGTTTGACCCCATTCGGAGTCAGTAGTGTGCCAGGAGCTTTCTGCATTTCCTTGCACTTTGTTAAAATAACTAACACTTTGATTTGATGTACAGTAGGCTGAGTTAAATTAAACACAAAAACCTGAATTACAGAGCCAGCTTCCCAAGGTTTCATTGATAACTTAAGACGAGACATTCAGCATTTCCTGCAATCAAGTTTATTCATTCAACATTTCACATTACAAATACTTTAAGCATTCTGTTATAAATATTTAACCGCAAATAATCAAGACTCAACTACCAAAGCACATGTATGTCTAAATGATACTTTTTTTTTTCTTTACATAACTCCATGTGGATGTAAAATATAAAAATTAAAACTTTTAAATGACATAGCAAAAAAATTGTTCCTCTTATAAAAATCTATTGATAAATACACCTTCCCATACAGTTATAAACTATGTAAATTTAAATAAGCAGTTACATAGACAATTTTCTGATATTTTTTTCTTATCCTTCTGTAGGCATGAAGCACAATATAGTGATTATTAAAACTAGAAAATCTAATAAGTGTACTGATCAAAAACTATAATCAAAATGACAATTATTACATTCCAATTAAAAATATATCAGTAAATGGTTGAAACATTATTCACTTAGTATTTACATTGTCACAGTAGCATGAACTCAAGTAGGAAAATATGTGAATACGTAAAAGTAAAAACACCTATAATTTCAGTGGTATTTTTTTACTGTATAAATCAGAGGATAATAAAGGTTATAACAGCTGAAGGAGAGTTTGTGAGGTGATGCATGTTGAAAGTGGTGGATTTGCACATAAGTAGTTATATTAGAAATACAATGTAAAGGTCTCTGGGAAAACGTATTGCACAGATCTCACTGTCAATATTCTGAAAGTGTATTCAAGTAAACCCTGAATCAATTTATGACTAAATAACCCTCTTGTATGCTTCATTTTGTCAACAAGTAAAAACAGGGTATGCACGGTTTGTGCATGGGTAAGGTACATAACTCAAAGTGGTTTCCCCCGGAAAAAAAGGTTGAAAAAAAAACCCCCACTATTAAAGCAAAAGAAAATAATTAAACCTTAACTTCTTAAATTTAGCTCATGCATACCTAATGAATAAATTTACCTTGCTACCTCTCAGAATTATACATAACAGTAAACATTGATATTTCAATATGGAACATTCATCATTGTGATACACATTGCATCCTAATATTTCTCTAATTTACATGGTTAATTATTTTATTTTCTACAGCCAATAATGAGGGCGGTATCATCATTCTCATTACCCGATAGTGGGCAGGTACTGGATAGGTATATATTTATACATGTACCACACATTTTAAGGAATTTGTGTCATGCTAGATTCAATATTTACTTTGTCCATTAAGATAGAAAAGAACACTGTTTGCATTTTGCAAATATTAGATATTAGTTTGAACAATACAGTCACCTAAATATATATATATATATATGCGTGTGTGTGACAATCTAGGGATTTTATAACCTAAACAAAATTATATTAGCTTTTTTTCTTTTCCTTAAGGTATGCTTGCATCATAACCGGATCTCATCGTAACAAAAAGTACAAAATCTATATTCAACAAGTGAAAAAAAAAAGTTATCACAAAAGGATTTTCCATTTGTGGAAAAAAGTGACTTGAAAAACAATATTTAGAAAAGTAGTGCATAATGGTTTTACGTCCATGACAAAATAATTAGCTATAAAACACAGTACAAAAATCAGCAGACCATGTAAAAAATAATATTTGTTTTTCAAATTCTTTGAAATGTGCTCAGCTACTGCAATGCTCAGTTAGAACACCAATTAACCCATGGCAAAACCCATGCAGTAAAACACTATCAATGCAAAACATGGTAATTCCTCATTAGCAAATACTACAACATTGAGTTAGCTTTTAGCACAAAATCCCTGACAAATGAGCCAAAGTTACTGCCATAACCATTACACGAATCATAAACACTTAAGTGAGTAGAATTCATTATTTTCTTAAATCCATTAAACCAATTATGTTTTTAAGCTTTCTAGTCATTGTATCATAGACAGTAGGACATCTCTAAGGCTCATCTTTGGTTTGCCTGACCAAAAACCTGTGTATGAAGCACAACAAACTGAATTATCACCGCATCTCTGCTGTTCTTAGTTGTTGCCCTTCTGCCTTAAGTCTTATGCTTGATTTGATTAAGTAATAGGTAACGTGGATGTAGTTAAATAGTAATCTTTACAGAATGGGTAACGGATTTTAATAACTACATCTTTTTTTTTTCTTTTTTGGCTAAATCACAAAGATTTGCCTTACACATGAGAACCAGTCCATATAATCCATTCCAGAATAGGTTGCGGCCTCTTGTTAGTTGTTACTGTGCATTTGAAAGGAGCAACTATGCTTCCACATTTGCCATGCAACCAGTTAAGATTAGTCAGTGAAACAGCAAACCTCAACATTAAGTCATTAGTCATATAAATGAGGCTTGAACCCTTACATTGTTAGCCTCTGTGTTTAGCCTTCAACAGATTCAAGCGAAAATGTGACCCATTACAAACAGAAGATGACGCTCCAAGAGAATAAAGATAGAACAGTAATTCAAGTCAGGCTAAACAACTATATATATATGTATATATATATATTTCTTTTTTAAATCTAATGCATTCAAGTCTTCATGCGCACCAATGTAGCTTTTCAACAAAAAAAAAATCAGGATTACACCATTTTCTTTTAGCATTCTCTTCTGCAAAAAATAATAATAATTAAAAACTTAAGAATAAATACAATTTTAGACTTAAAAAAGAACTCGAAATAAAAAGGACTTAGCAAAATGAAAAGTGCATGTATACGAATAGCACAGCCTTGGCCTCCCGGATCAGTTCCAGCGGAAGGAGATGTGGCGAGGCCGGTCTCCTCCCTCCTTCACTAGAGGCTTGTGAAACTCCCGTCCGGCACGCGAGTGAATGGCTGCCCAGCAGTATTCACAGTAGTACTGAAGACAAGTGACATTAGCGCAGAAGAACGGAGCAAACTTGCCTCCACAACGCGTGCCCTGACACTCATCACACAGCTGGTCATCCAGTACATATGGCTTCACTTCCACCTGGGAAAGGTAGACACTTTTAGCTTAGCACATGTCACGACAGGCTGGCCTTGACCATGAAGAACAAAAGAATTAGGATAATAAGCCATTTAAACAAACAAGGCAAAGAGCCCGACATTATTGTAGTTTGCAGTAGATCAGATCTCCATTTTCTTTTAGAGGCTTATTTTCTTTATAAAGCTTAAATGTGTTTATTTAAAAAAATAAACAGTCATTTGACTGGCTAAAGAACTAAGGGCCAGATTTACCAACAGCTTGCGCCAGCACAAACCCTCTTTTGGCTTAAAAAAAAATTACTGTCAGAATTTACTAAAGACTCGCAGTGAAAAATTTGCTCTGAAAAGGCATGGGCACAGTTACACTTATTGGGTATTTCCTTTTCAGGCTCAAAATTTATGCGAGGAGAGTATTTCAATGAATCATGCAAGGTGATTTACTAAGGTTTGCGCTTGTCAACTTACTGGTGTTTGCACCATTATTACACCATTATGTTCTCTGAGATTTGTTTTCATGATAGTCGAATGTAAAGAGTTTTATCTCTAAAACTGTTTAGCGTATAACGCTAGTAATGGGGGCATTTACTAAGGAAAAAGAAATCGCTAGTTTATACCACTAACAAGGGTCAAAATAGCCCCACACTAACACAGTAACATAACAAGGCTCCATACATGCAAACCGAAGCATTGCAAACTTTGTAAGTGTACAGACCGTTTAATAAGAAGATACTTTATAAAGACACTTCACTTCGTGTATACAGACAGGAGCCATCTTAAAAAAATAGTCTCGATAAGTCAAACCACAACGTCGTGCTGAGTGATCTGAACTGTATGAAGTTCAGCGAACTTCTGAACGGCGTTCGGGGATCGACTTATCCATACAGTATTCCTTAAGTTAAATTTACTACTTTTTAATACCTTTTTTACTACCTTCAGAATTTTTTTTAAAACCATCACGACACTGAATTAAGTGTTAATCAGCAGCAACCTTTCTATTATTTACACAGATTTTGACATTTATAACATATAAAAATGGCAAAAGATCTGCTGCGTGACAGGATTTAATAGGGGAAACTTTCGAAAATGCGACTAAAACAAATAATTTTATCAATTTAAACTAAATGTTGGATTCAATATAGTGTTCCTTACAAACTTACTAAAGATCCAGTGATCCGTGGATATTGACATACAGCCAGTAATCGTGTTGCCTGACATTTATGTTTGCCTGATTTCGACACCGGGGAAATAAAAGCAATATAGACCTAAACATAAAGCAAATTTGCCTGTGAACGCTTTATATAAATACAATATAGGCAGGTCTAAATCTGGGTGATCACTTGTTCACAGATGATGTCGATCGACCATTGAATATGGCGTCAGCATCAAACATAGACAGAGACGAAAGATCTTTGATTGTGCCCAGATAAGCTAAAGCCCATATTTAAACGGACTAACACAAACACAGAATAGGACACCTGATAGTCTGAAAGAATAATACCTAATTTTTTAAAAATAATACCTCTCAGACTACATTTAACTCTTTTAATGGCCTTAAATTTGACAATTTTGATTTATCATTTTTTAATACTTTTTAAAACCCCGCGGACATCCTGCTTATCGAGACTATTTTCTAAGATGGATCCTGTCTGTATACACGAAGTGAACTGTCTTTATAAAGTATCTTCTTATTAAACGGTCTGTACACTTATAAAGCACTTCGACTCGGCGAAGTAATATCATCACTCATGAAAAGTCCGCGCCAGAGCGATTGAGTGCACGCACTGAGACGACAGAGGTATGCATCAACTCGTCTTAGTTAAAGCTACACTGTGTGATTTTTACCCTCATCTAGCGGTGAAAAGGTATATGACCACCCAGTGAAAATTAGTTTCTGTTCCACTCAATTCCGATTTCGTTTTAACTCCTACGGTGGCCAATGTAGTCCAAGATTAACATGGCTTCCAGTTCGACCTCATCCATGAGTGTTAACTCAAACGTAAACGTGAAAGTCGAAGCTTGAATTAACGGGTATGTCCCTCTTTGGCTAATGTACTTTCAAGATGGAGGGGCAACATGGCGCCCGACATTAGAACCCCTTACCCGTATGTTTCAATGGCATATTATACACTCACGAGAATACTTTATTACTTGAACGAAGTAAATATACATTAATGAGCACATATATTTTTGAAAGAACTAAGTGTTTTTAGCTAAGAATGAACTAAAAGAGTTGCACAGTGTAGCTTTAAGGGAATAACATAGTTGAAAAACGGTGGACTATCCCTTTAAAATGTCAACCATTTTGATGAAAACAAATGTAAACCAAAAAAAAATAAAAATTCACAAGAAAAATCAAGGGCCATATAAAAATGACTGCCGGCCTGCAGGTGAAGAGCCCTGCCCTACATGGTGCTGACATTTGATATATGGAAGAGCTAAAGAACGAGCTTGACTGTATCACTTTACATATACATTACCTAAAGCTCCAACCCCCACTCACCCGTTTATCGATCTCTCCGTGTTGCAGTTGCACAAAGCGAGCGCTGATAGCAGCAATGTAGCTCTGTTGATTGGAGAAGGCCACCCGTCCAGCTCCTTTAGGATACTTCAGCTCAGGGTCAGTGTCAATGCCAGCATAACACACCCCACCGTACAGTCGGTCCATTATCATTGCGAGCTCCACTGTCATGGGGTAATACATCAATTTAAAAATAATAAACGAATAGAAATAATTTAAAAAAGGACTAATAATGCAAACAAGTCTGAGTTAGAGTAAACCCTGTTCTAGATGATTCTAACAACACACTGTAAATAATCTACAAAACCCTTATTGTATTTACTGTGATGACTAAACCAAAAAATGTTTGGATAATTTATGGAATCATCAGAAAACCAAACAAACCGGCTCGTAGAGGTCGTGGAACTCCCCCAACAAAGATAGTTTTCCTGGGGTCAAGGGGCTGAGAGCCATCCATCACAAAGTCACTGTCGTTCAAATTCCAGGGTCGTATCTGGACCTAAATGATACACAATGAGCATAACAGAATCATTGACTTGTCACTTGCAATACAGCGTTTCTACGAAATTCCACTGGTATAGGTAACAGTGTTGAGCAGGTTTATAATTAACTTAAAATGCTCTACTAATTTCTCATGACTTGCATACGAGCTAAAGAACAAAACCACACAGGAACAGCAGACATACAGCCTTCTCATGAGTTCGCCTGCCCATCCAGTCCTGATGGCTAACGGTAAACAAACTTGGCTTGCGGTCTTCAAAGGAAGCTCGAACCCGAGGCTCGAGCTCCGAGCTAAACCCCCAATAATGATACTATGTAGAAGAATGAGAGAAATAGAGGAGGAGAAGGGATGCCGGAAGAAATGTTGTTAGAAGGCACAGTGACGGCTGCTTACGTTTGCTTGAAATGATGATTGACAGGACTGAATGATTAGGCTCCTCATGAACCTACATTAGGAACTTCATTTAATATCTTACTGGTTTGTCTTTGATTGTAGGGCTAGACACACAGAGATAGAGTTTCCCATCCTCTTCCATACAGGCGTCAATCAGTGCTTGGACTGAGCTCTCGTCTTGAAACAGGAGGAAAGCATAACCTGGAAGACAACAGGTTCACTGAGGGCATGCACGCATGCAAGAAGCAACTAGCACTTTCAGTAACCTTGACCTGCAGCCTTTGCTATCCATCTTAAAGGAGTAGTTCACTTTTGAAAAAACTTGCTGATAATTTACTCACCACCATGTCATCCAAGATGTCCATGTCATTCTTTCTTCAGTCGAAAAGAAATGAAGGTTTTTTCAAGGTCCAAAAGACACTTTCAGTACAAACTGTTCAAAGGGCTTTAAATGATTCCAGACGATGAATAAGGGTCTTATCAAGCGAAACGATCGCTCATTTAATAAATAAATAAAGTTTAAGTTTTATAAGATCAAATGGTTGCCCTGCTCTGTTGTGTGATGTGCGTTCGTGACTCTCCTGTTCAAACTCGTTCATCAAAATGAACGAATCTTTTTCTGAGTCATTTGGTTCATTCAACGAACGAAAAGAACGAATTGACTCAGAACAAGATTCGTTCATTTTGATAAACAAGTTCGAAGCATCACAGAACAGAGCAAGGCGAGCATTTGAGCTTATAAACTTAAACTTTGTTTTTTTTTTTTTGTTTTTTTTTTAAATGAGCAATCATTTCGCTTGATAAGACCCTTATTCATCGTCTGGAGTCATTTGAACAAAGCCCTTTGAACAGTTTGCAGTTTGAACTGAAACTGTCTTTTGGACCTTGTGCATTATATGGAGAAAAATCCTGGAATGTTTTCATCAAAAACTTTAATTTCTTTTCGACTGAAGAAAGAATGACATGGACATCTTGGATGACATGGGGGTGAGTAAATTATCAGCAAAAGTTTTTTGAAAAGTTAACTACTCCTTTAAGCTTGGCTTTAAAGAGTTAGTTCACACTATAAGTAAAATTATGTCATTAATGACTCACCCTAATGTCATTAATGACTCACTCTAACAGTTTAAGATATTTTAGATTTAGTCCGAGAAATATCTGTCCCTCCATTGAAAATACATCTATGGTATACTGTCCTTGTCCAGAAAGGAAATAAAGACATCAAAGTAGTCCATGTGACATCAGTGGGTTAGTTAGAATGTCGTTATTTTTGTTTTGTTTTTGCACACAAAAAGTATTCTCGTCGCTTGATAAACTTAAGATTGAGCCACTGTAGTCACTCGGACTATTTTAGTGACGTCTTTAATAACTTTCTGGGCCGGCCAGTTTAGGTCCCTTAAGAAGCCTGGAGGAGTGATCCAGCTCTCAGATTTAATCAAATATATCTTTGTGTTCCGAAGATGAACGAAAGTCTTATGGGAGAGTCTAACAACATGAGGGTGAGTAATTACTAACAGAATTTTCATTTTTGGTTGAACCAACCCTTTAAACAATGGTTTGCATCTAAGCTTCCTCATAGGATTACAGAATTAATCAGCTAAAATGAGAGAAGCTGATCTCTGCATGACTCGGTTCTTAAATGTAAAGTTTTTGCACTCTGAAACTAACCTTTCGGTGGAAAATAAGATTTGCTTTCTGCTTTGTGTGGCCAGTCCACAAACAAATGTCCAAAGCGTCGGAAACTGGCAGTGATCTCGTCTGAAATTGTATACATATGACATGTTAGATGTGGTTATTGCTCATTTTACAAAAACCTGGAGAGCGACCCTTCTTATCCCTTAGTACCTTCGTCTATGTCTGGAGGTAGACCACCAACAAAGACCTTGCGGGAATAACGCTCAATGCGTTCACCATTCTGGTGTGGGAAACTGTGCGGTGAGCCCAGTCCACTCAGACTCTGATCAGACCTCTCATCCTCTCCGTAACTCCGCTCATCCTCCATGGGAAACAACGATGAGTGACCTGTCACACAAGAGTCCCAAAAGCAATTTAGTGGAACTAATTCTGAAGTCACCTAACAAACCTTTATACGTTTATAAAAGCGGCTGTAGTAATTAACAGGGTTCCTACGCAGTTTGGAAAAGTATATATATATATATATATATATATATATATATATAAAAACGGAGCATGGAAAAATATTTGTTTCCCTTTTTCAGTTTTCTGAAATATAAAATTATGATTTTTAGAAAATAAATGTATAACACAAGCAGTGTGATGTCATAGCAAGTGGCTATTTAATGAATTCGAGGCGGACATTTTGATTGAGCAAAATTGTTTGGCTTTACCATAAGCAAGTCTCTTTTGAATTTCACAAGTGAATGCGCATGTGCCACTTGAACCAGCAAAATATCAAGGGGCAAAATTTAAATAAGAATATATTATGCTGTTTGGTTATCATTCAACATCAAACCACGATTACAATATCAAACTGATGTGTCAGATGTAAATATATGTAGCAGGGTTGGGTTTTTCCGTATTTATATGGATTTCGGTATTTTCCGACCAAAAAAGTGTGACCTACGTGAATTAAAATCATGAAGATACCTTAAACAAATACTAAATAAATGTAAAATGTTACATTTTTAAGACATTTCATGCACAGATTGCTTCTGACAGTGCTGCACCCTGGGTTTAAAGTGCCAAATGGGATTTAAAAACAAACACACACACATTACTCGCCTGTTGCCCGGTAACTGAATTTTGACAATGCATGGTTGTGAGAATGTGTTATGTCTGAGTCAGTGTGATCATCAAATCGCAAAGGTTGTAATGTAAATATATGCGCTGTATGTTTCAGAGCAAAGCCAAAGCGCAGAACTGTGTTCATTTTCAGTTTCAATTTAAAGTAAATACCCTGCGAGTGCTGTGTGTTTGAGTAATTCAGAATTTGCATTTGGCAACACATGCACAAACCATCAACGCAAATTCGTAATGTCAAAAATTAGGACAACCATAAATGTTACTATTGTAATTTTACTGTTGTTTTGTAAAATAAACAAATGATCATGCCAATTATTATTATTATTACCAATTATAAAAACTTCTATGGATAATAATAATAAAAACAACAACAATTCAATTAAAATATTTATAACAGTCTATTATAATATGTTTTTGTTACTATGATTATTACCAAACACTTGATATTTTAATTTTATAGTAGTTTAATTTTGCAATAGTAAGATATTTCTTTATGAATTTAATCAAATATATGATGCTGATAATAATAATAATAATGATGTATAAACCATTTATGTTAAATATGGTCAAAGTTTGGAAATTTAAGTATGAAAAGATGTGTATGAACCCTGAATTAACACCCATCTTCATTTGAATACAATGAGATGACAGTTTCTAAACAACAGAGTACAGAAACCTTCACTGGCAACCAACACAATTTAACACAAAGGCATGCTGTAACTTGAAATTAAATGACATCAACCAATAGACAAAATTTAAATACGCTTCCAAGATCTTTACCTCTTCGTCTCCCGTAATTCCTTGCTGCATGTGAAATAAGACAGAATAAACTTGAGCAAAGACTTAGACATTGCAATCAGATGCTATCGGTCTAAAACACTGTTAATAAAAATGGAAGACGTGTATTAAATGCACAATAGCACATACAGTTAGTAGACATACAGTAAGTGCACAGGTATTGGAAAGCAAACACTGAACTATCATTTGGTTTACCACAATTACGCTATTCAAATATATATATAAATTCAAAATAAAAATATAATTCAAAATAAAATATAAAAAATATTTTTATATAATAATTTATATAATTATGTTTTATATAATATAAAATTCATAAAAATATAATTTTTCAAATATGTTTTTTTTACCATTTGTTTCTTATGCTCTCAACAATGTGATGACATGAAAAAAAAACTAAATTAAAAAAAAAAACTTTTTATCTGCGTCTCAGGAGGTTAAATCCTACATTTGTAAGAATTATGTTAATGTTATTAATGTTACACTTCACCTCGATAATTTTTCTTTTAAACGTACCATAATTTATGTAACAATGTGAATACAACTAAACCAGTTCTGTGCAAAAACTACACATCAAACTCTCCAGTGTTTGTCCTAGGTAAGCCTTCAAGATCTGGAAGTGATCTCCATGTCCCTTCATTCAATATATTCTGTGCCTGTGCTTTCTGAAACACTCATCCTATGGCAACAATAAATCACAAATTCCTAACAGATTCCAAAACTAAACTTAGAACTGGGTTGTGTATGTGGGTTACTTGAACGCAGGAAAACGTTAGTATGGGGGACAGTTTATATTTGTCATATCGGTTATGACAAGAATGGAAATAACATGAGTTATATATTTTTGACTTTGGTTGGGGAACAAAAACGGGGAGTTTTGGAGAAATCAAGCATTATAATACAGCAGATGAGAAAAAAAAGATTAAAAGGTGCATTCAAAAAAACAGCATGCATTATGCTGCAAATATGAGCATCAAAAGCCGAGTAAAGTAAGGCTATATTTGGTTATTTTGAGAAAGAATCTATAAAATACATTTAAAATAACATCATACACTTACGTGTTTGCTATGAGTCATAAACTCAAGTATAAGAAGAAAGAATCTATAAAATACATTTAAATTCACAATGATGCATTTAAATATGCTGTATTACGTGTTTGCTATAAATAACACCGAGTCATAAACTCAAGTATAAATTGTCTGGCCTAAAAATTCCACATGATTAATCATCAAATTTAGTGATTTTTACTTTGGAAAAGATCAACACACAAACACTCAAGCGAGGCAGGATCTGTAACGGCAGCGAGTAAAGTACCTTTCAAGGAATCCTGCTCGGCTCTCATGATGTCGATCAGAGAGTTCTCTAGAGAGTGCATGCTGAAACCATCAAAGGACCGACTGCGCTCCTGCAAAAAACGACAAGGGAGATGTGATTAGGCCCTGTTATTCGGTCTGAAAACGAATAAATGGATTTTATAAAATAATGCAGAGAAAGTTCTATTTAAGCGATATCAACAGTTTCTGAAACGCATCCCGCTGGCACATTCACATTATTTTGTTTTGAAAAATGCAGATATATCTCATGCCACCCATGCAAACATGCAGCTAGGGCCCACATTAACACACAGAGACTTGGCATTTGATGTGTACACCAATAGTGCCATTAGATAATGAATACATTCCTAAGGCAATAGACCAAGAAAATAAGTAATTCTCTGTGTAACAAGTCGGGTTGCTTGCAAAAGAACCCATGTTGTTTCGCAATTCAAGTCTGCAGTCACCTGATGTAGCCTGGACTGACTACAAACACTTATTTTGATGAAATGCACTATAACCCTTGGGTGTTTTAGCACAACAATCCTGTGCTCACCAACAGAAAAAGCCTTACAAACAATACAAGGTTTGTTCTTGGTATTAGGCTGCGAACTGAGCAGGGAGGACACACTGAGCATGTGAAACAGTGAGTTTTCACAGTTCCTGTGGTTGTAACAACAACAGACTCACTGCTAACAGGTCAATCATAAAAAAATCTATTTTGTTCTGAAACAAGTAAAATTCAAAATCATCTGTTGGTCTTCCAGTTACTAAATCTATGATATGAAAAGAATGGAATAGCCTAATAGAATACAATCCCTGATATTAATGAATGTTAAAATCTTGATAATTGTCTTGACATAAGTGGATTAATGAGTGTCAGAGTTTCCAGTTCCCCTCATGTTGCCTGTGCTGTGTGCCATCCCCTGATCTTGACTCACTCAACCATGTCTTTTTATATCATTGACAATCACAGCTTGCAGAAGTGGAGCGACAGCACTGCATTGCTCATCTGAGCTTTGATCTATCGCATTTATCTGACAAACAGGCCACATGACTGCTTTGTCACTATCAGATTAGATTAACCCAAAGGGAGCAAATGCAGAGAGGAAAAAAAACATATTACCTCACCATATTACCACTAAACAAGCTCCTTCATCTAAATCAACAATAGCTAAAAATGAAGAGAGACTGGGCTTTGGTTACCTGGAATGGAAAGAGGCTATCATTGCGATTTATGGTATCCTCCATCCAGGGTTTAGTGTTGAAGCCGGAATTGTTGCGGGGATACTTTTGAGATGGTGTCTGGTTATTTGGGAAAGACTTCTTTAAAGGCGAAATCGAGTTGAGGGGATTGACCCCTCCATTCAGCCCTCTTCGATACTCCCGTCCCTGAGAGCTTCCCCAGCCTCCGTACCCTCCACCGGGGCTCCATGAAGTTGAAGATGGAGTGGAAGAGGGGCTCTGATAGCTTCCCCAAGGTGACGGGGGCTTGCTCAAGTTATTCCCTAAATGGGGCAGCTGGTTGAAAGCAGCACTACGGTGGGAAAAGGGAGGCGGATGGGGGCTGGGTGAGGACCTGCGGTGCTGATTATGAGGGTGCTGGAAGTGGGGATGATGAGATGGATGGTGCTGAGATAGAGGCCCTATCTGGTGGGAGAAGTTCCCCCCGAAACCTGTATTGGTGTGATGAGAGAAACTCTGAAATAGCAGCGGAGGAGGAGCATTGTTAGTAGTAGCGGCCTGGTTGAAAAAGCCAACCTCTTCAATCAAGGTGGAGGGGTTCGGCGGCATAGCAGTGGACCAGCTGCTGAAGCCAGTGAGGGACGAGGAAGAGGAGCTACTGGACTGCGCTAAAGTACCAATACCGGACGTCTCATGATAGTCAAAGCCTGATAACACAGGAGACTCGAGCCGCAGCGCCTCTTTTCCGTTAGCGTTCTCCATGGTCCCTTTCTCCAGCTGATTCTCCTCCGGCATGGCGTTGTCCAAATCTGATATGATTCCTGGTGCTTCTTGGTGACCTGGTGGAGAGAGTGCTTGCTTGTCTTGTCCATCCTGACTTTCCAGTTGCGGCTGCGAAGCCTTGGACGTCTCAGACTCCAAAATATCATCTTGCATGTTAGAGTGGGTCGTCACAGCTGGGAAAAGCCAAGCGGATCCAACACTTCCACCATTGGAAGTAGTGTTGTTGTTGCTGATGAAAGCTGGAGGGCTTGGAGGAGCGGTCTGGTGGTGGACCGTATGCTGCAGGTGTGGATGTATTCTTACTGGAAAAACTGATTTGTTAGCAGCGTTGTTTTTAACCAGAAAGCCGTAATCCCCCATTTATGTAGCTTAATCGAGTAAATCTTCACTTGTGCGTAATTCCCTCAGTTTCTCTTAATACCCTTAAGTGAGAGAGAGAGAGATGATTTTTTTTAGAATACTAAACAGCTAATGAATCATACCATTCAACCATTATACAACACATTCAAATATGCAGTTTCTATTACTGTTTTACACTAACGACCTTTGGCGTCATTCACAGACACGCACAGTAGGCTACTGATCTATCATGGTTTTAATGATGGAATTTTAATCTTAAATGAAATCAAGACTAAGAGACACTGCAGCGAGAAACGCCATAGGGAGTGCATCGTTGATTTAATCGACATTTCTTCAAAGCCAAACGGGGTCGCCTTTAAACACATCACGACATGTCATCATGACACAAGGCCACCTTATCTAATAAATCCACACGCCCGCTAATGGAGGATTTTCACGTACGCATTTAAAGCACTGTCATCGCAATTGTTTCAAGATAATGCAAATGACCTACCGGCGTTCTTCCTTATTTCAGCAATGACCTCCTCTCTCTCAGCCATTGAAATACAGGAAAATGTTGATGACGTTTCAGTCTATGTGCTATAGACCGGGGCAGTGTCCCACACAGTCCAAATTTTACCTTATAAATTCTCGAATTTACATTGACGCGTCGATTAAATCCCACGGCTGTGATGCCAAACGCTACTCGACGGATTTCTGGTACATTTGCTTCATAAGCAACGCTAAATTACTTCAGATCCCGCACTGCAAACGACAACGTTCGTGTTCTGGTTTCTTAATGACACCGTGCATCGCGGTCGGCGTTATAATAAAGACAGCGGTTAAAAACGTCCACGCGCCTTCGTCGGGCAACCATTTACACTCGACACATTTTGGCTGTTTTTGCTAATGATTTTTTTCAGAATCTACACTGAGAAAGATACAGGTTTTCTTACGTTTCCAAGTTGCAAGGACGTGCTGCAGATGACCATGGTTTGTGAGTGTTGCAAACAACCGACCAATCCAGTTGAACTTCCGTCTTTAACCCCGCCCTTGTATAGCAGAATCTCCGCCCTGGTTTGAGTAAACGCGCAATTTGATTGGACCCGAGAATCCCAACCACACCTCTTTCTCAACCAGTTACCTTCCATCACCGATAGCAGGATGACAGTACCTGCCCTGAATGTAAATACCCCATAGAACCGGCTTTGAAATGTTTAAATATTTGCTGTCTAGACAGTGTTTAAGGTCTATAAATGAAAGAATAGCTTCTATAATTATTATATGTGTTGTCACATTGGTATATGTCTGAATATCAAAACCAGCTGAGAGAGAAATATGAGATGTGAACTTTATCATTTTCTTGGTCTGGAAATACATGCCTCGGGCATGCTTGACCAGATGAATAATTTATTTTTTATCAGATTTGATGGAGAAATATTGGACGATGGAAGATAGATTCCTGCCTCGTTTTTATTCACATTCATTCGGTTCTGCACACTGCTTTTGCTAATGGGCAGACACAGTCTATATCTTTTTAATGATTGGGTTTAGAGGCTCAGGGATGCCTTCAGTAGGCCAGTTCTAGTGCTCACTGCAGCCTGCAATCCCATTAAAGTAAGCTGCTACTATTTTCAGCCTCTAATCGAGTTTTAGCGCTTGACTATTCATGCCTGGACCAGATCAAATTCAATCCATTTCTCTGCAGCAGCAAATAAATAAAAAAAATGGGATGAATCTGTCTCAAGTAGGCTAATTCATTTTTGTGTAGGCTTTATGTCAAGTTTAGTGTTTGTACAGTTTATATTTCTGTACACCGACTGAGGATTTATACAGAACAGAACTGACACATTTTAAGTGTCTACTGAAACGGGGATCGATCAAATCAACGTTTTGAGTGTTATCTAAATTTAAACATGTTAATCTAAATTAAAAAAAAATAACCAGACGCAGACATTTGAAGACTTCTATATGATTTAGCCTACTTTAAGATTTTAAGTACGAATAAATTACCTCAACATTCACGGAATGTAATTGTTTACATTCTCTAATAAATAGCTCATGCAGATATTTTGATGAAATATATAATTGCATATGTTCTCCACAAGTAGAGCAATTACAATGCAACAAATCTGAGAATATAATAGGCCTTAACACTTCCCTAATTCCCACACCGCATTAAAAAAATGCTGCCTTAATTAACTACAGTTAAGTCATTTGAACATAAATTAAAAACTGACTCCAAAAAAAATTAGCTGAATCTTGTATAACTTGAAAATGGCTTAACTTGAAGTTAAAGCATGTAAACACGTAGGCATATGTTGTCATATCTAATTGATCCTTTTTTTACAGTGACAAATTAATCAGCCGTGTTTAAAATGCACCCGTCATTGACATCACTCACTTTCTGTTTCCCAGAAAACAGGCAGAGCTGGGACCTGAATAACCATATGTGGTCTTTGCTTTCATCAGTCTGTCTGCGGGTCTGTCACAAGATACTGTGCACAAGGGCATCTTGCAGAAGGACAAGAGAGAGGGGGCTGCTCAGAGGATTGAAAAGCCAGCTATGTTCACCATAGCTCACACAATGTTGTTCTGTCTGCCACATCTGTGTCGTAGGTGCTTGATAGACTTCGCCCCAGGTGATGCAATCAGTTTGGTGTTATTTTGCTGTTCAATGATTCAAGAAGAGGATAGGTCCTTAGTTCTAGCTTTAACACAAATTAGAAAGATTTGCAAGCTTGAGCTGGCATTAAAAACTAATGATACATTCCCTTCAGCTGCTATTGTAATGTTGCATTTCTCAATGCTTGCCGGCGTGGATGTTTCTGAAATAAAGCAATTAATTCAATCTCTCCATGGCAACAGTATGACTGACAATGCATGCTGTTGGTTTGAAATAGGCTGCAGAGAATAGCACACTGTATGTAGCCCTCAAGGTTAAAGATGCGAAGGACACGATTTCACGAATCAAGAATGCTTAAAACGCAAGCTTTTGGAAAGCAAAAAAAAAAATGAGCTGTGCTTGATAATGAGCTGTCTGACTAATAAATCAGAGTCTTGTCAGCTCTTCAACCCAAATTCCAAAGTTGCCATCGACAGATCCCATCCTCAGCAGATCTTTGCCACATTTTCGGCCTGTGATGGTTAAACAGTGAGCCATGTTAGAAGAGGGATTGAGCTGCACTTACTGCAGTGTCATAAACCATGTGCAAACACTGCAACAGCTGGGAAAGGACCCCTCCCTCTTGTTCCTCCAAATGTTACACTGGCAAAAAACACACACACGTGCACACTCACGTATTCACACACACTCCTCCCTTTCTATCTTTCCTGATGTGAGGCTTTAAGCTAAGCCCATGTCAGCGCATGCAGAGGGGGGACAGCTGGGAAGATGACCATGCAATTCAGCAGCATCCAGCCAGTCAGCCAGTCTGCCTCTCTCTCTCTCTCTCTCTCTCTCTCTCTCTCTCTCTCTCTCTCTCTCTCTCTCTCTCTCTCTCCCCCTCTCTCTCTCTCTCTGACCTTCCTCAGTTTCTCACATTGATTCCCCTGCGGTCCTTTTTCAGGTTCTCGGTTTCAATGCAAATCTTCAAGCTCTTTTCCTCAGGCCCCCGTCTCTCTCCGGTTCTTTTTCAAACTGTGCTTTATCTGTGTTAAAGGGGTGAAGCTTTAGTGTTGGTGTGCATTGACTGCTAGCAGTATGTGGCACATGCCCAGGCCATGTGACTAAGGGCTTTGGCCATGTGAGAACTTCTGCTTTGGCCTGGCAGCGGAGAGGAGAGTCACAGTGGAAGAGGATAAACAATAACACACATAGACACTCACAAACACCAAGCGCAATGCAACAAGACAGGAGTACAATGACAGTTTTGTTCTTGCACTGAATAGGCTATCCACTTCACGAGTCATGCACAGAGCAACAAAGCTCATGACAAAATCTTTAAATTGATATACTTTGTATGAGTCCACCATATATTGTATTTACTAGAATGCACAGGTCATGCCCAGCAAAAACAGAACGTTCCCCTAACATTCCCGAATGGACCCATAAGGTTATTTTTTTGGGAACCAAACAAGAATGTTATAGGAACGTTCCATGTACTGTAGGTTATTTGTAGGTTCCATTTTTATAACGTAAGGAGAATGTTCCCGGAATGTTCCCTTAATCTTAAGGGAAAGTTCTAGGAACATTCTGGGAACCAAACACTAACTTCCCAAAACGTTCCCAGAAGCAAAATTTGTTTGCTGGGTGATAGATTCAATTGGTTGTACTGTTGGTTATCTTTCAGCTCATGAATCATTGAAAATATGTCTTTCCAAAAAATCTCTTGAGTTATCTAAGCTCGGACTGAATATCCTCAAAGCCTCATTTGCATTTGTGTCAATTTAAATAAACTATAGTATCTCCAAGTTTATAGATCCCTTGAACACTATCAGATTCTCTGCACAGAAATGATAGAGCAAATCAGATAATTCGATCAGAAAATGATAGACAGCATTTATGGGACTTGTCTTGTGGCCATAAAAAATCAATTTAGAACTTGGATGGGTCAGTCGATAACTCTGAAGGGAGATCAGCGTAGAATTTATTGAGCACCGATTCGCTCGAGAGCATGCAACCTTTTTTAAACTAATGCAATGAAACAATTTGTTATCTAATGTTGGCTTCCCATTGGTTGGTTCATTATGAAACTAACATTCCTTTACAAAATAAATACTTAATTGTTTACTTGTATGCAATACAAATAACTATTTAATTATATCAAAGCTACCTGGAGCACTTCACTGTCCCTGTTGAATCTGAGCACTCATTTCCTCTAGATGGTCTAATCAATGGAGACAGGACATTTCTCTATTCTTTACACCTGAGTGGGTTTCTCAGACCTCAGGCTCAAAGCTAACACAGCAGTATTGTGCCTCTAAGTTCACGTTAAGCCAGGGCAGAGTATTAAACCTTGCAGAGAGCGTATGTTGAGTCAAAGTTGGATGAGACATCATGTTGAAAAAGCGATAAATCCATCTGTCTGCGTGAATGTTTTATGGAAGTAAAAAAGGAAAGTGAGAGATGTGTTGTACTGTTTCAGCCTGCCTCCGAAAGTGCTGATATTGTCTAATTTCATTCAAGTGGAAAGCAATGATTTCTGAGTGTTAGCCACACACCTAAGCCTGAGGCTCCCAAACTGGCTTGCATTCCCATGGTTTTCCTGTCTTGCTTTGACTAGAGTGTGCTTGTGGCCTCCTTTTACTTTTGGTAGGAAGTAACTGAGAGAAACTTGAGTTTGAATAAATGCACACTTGGCACATTTTGGGTTGAAAGGTACTGTAACATGCACATGCTACTGATATGATATGATATATGTTTTTTTTTTTTAAACATGAAATATGGCAGCATTTTCTGAACTCAGATTTGCCATTTCATCAATCAAAAGCCATTATAGATTTTTTTAACATTATGATGTTTATTATTCTTCATTCATTGATAACCAACACCCATGCACGTAGTTTTCTTGGCTGACTAAATGCAGACTAAAGGAGCATAAGCCAGACAGCGTGTGCTGTATTATCAGGGTTGAGTGCACGAACAGAGCAGAAATAGCTCAACGGAAGCACTGCTGTCTGCTTTAGTCTACAGATTACACCTGCAGGAGCACTCGTGTGGTGTGAGAACTGATTACACACACTAATGGACTGCGTATAGTGCAGAATTATGGTACATGTATGGCCATGTAGATTTATGACTGCAAACAAAAAAACAACAACTGCAAATCAAGACCCTATAAACCTGGACTTCAAACTCAGATTTGAGTCAGTGGCCCAAGAAATGTCTACTATTTTGCATGAGTGTTTGTGCATAATCTATTGTGTTTAAGTGGTTGGCTTGGTCAAAGGTCTTGAATTGATCTTGTCAAGAACTGGTTTTGACCTGGCAAGGTCTGGACTGGGATATTTAGTAATGAAAGGGTGGGAATTATGCATGCACAAAATTAAAATAAATAGTAAGTAAACACAAACAATTAGCTTGGGTATTTCTGAACCTTTGACCCGCAGATCCGAGAACAATGGGATTTCAGCTGCTGTCAGCTTTATCTCTAAACCACCTTCATTATTCATCAGACCTTCGTGATCACTTATTCATGGCCCACATAGATCCTGGGAGCTTTAGTTTCTCTCTCTGAAAGGCCTTTGATTTATAACGTGTGTCCTTACCTCTGTGTGTTTTACTTAACAAAAACTACGTTTCGCTGTGTCAGGATGTTTGTGTTCATACACTCCTTGTTCATGTGGGATCTTCTGTTGGGATCTTCTGTAAATAGTGGAGTGCAGATGACAAACGTCAAATTCTCTTTCATAAAAATATTGTCATCACAACATTAGAATATATAAATATAACAAATAACAAACTAGGAGTAGGGAATTTAGGATAATTAAGGTAAGGGAAAGCAAGAACTGATAAGAATGTAAATGTGTACCTTGAAATGTAATGCTAGTCACTTTGGATAAAAGCGTCTGCCAATATGCATAAATGTAAATGTAGAATGAACCTAGCACTTCGCCTCCGTCAAGGTACTCATCTTATGTCCTAAGTTTTGCTATGTGGCTGCCACGACTGAGCTTCCAGCAAAAATGGCTGCCCTCTCCAGAGCCTGGCCATGTCATGGCTACTACAGCATAATTTCCCAAATAAATTTTTTGGGGGGGTATAATACTCCTGGCCACAGAGGCTGGTCCTATGCCGACTGTGGCCAACATGCCAATGTGGTCCCTGCCACTGCCATCTGCGCTGCCTGTAATGGAACTGCCGCCCTACCTGTAAAATTAACTGCCGCCCTATTCCACCACTGCACCACGGCCCAAGTCTGTCATTACCCCATGACCGCCACTGCTCCACCGTCCAGGCCCGCTACTGCTGTATTGTCCAGGCCCACCACTGCTCCACGTACCAGGACCCCCACTGCTCCCTCGTCCAGGCCCGCCACTGCTCCACCATACATGCCCACCACTGCACTGCTCCACTGTCCAGGCCCGCCACTGTTCCACCATCCCCTCTCCTGCTGTATCGTCCAGGCCCACCAATGCTCCATGTTCCAAGACCCCCACTGCTCCACCGTCCAGGCCCGCTACTGCTGTATTGTCCAGGCCCACCACTGCACCACGGCCCAAGTCTGCCATTACCCCATGACCGCCACTGCTCCACTGTCCAGGCCCAACACTACTCCATCGTCCAGGCCCGCCACTGCTCCACTGTCCAGGCCCAACACTACTCCATCGTCCAGGCCCGCCACTTCTCCATCATCTAGGCCCGCCACTGCTTCACTGTCCAGGCCTAACTCTACTCCATCGTCCAGGCCCGCCACTGCACCACTGTCCAGGCTGCCACTACTCCATCGTCCAGGCCCGCCATTACTCCATCGTCCAGGCCCACCACTGCTCCATCGCCAAGGCCCATCACTGCTCCACCTTGCAGGCCCACCACTGCTCCACTGTCCAGGCCCAACTACTCCATCGTCCAGGCCCGCCACTGCTTCACTGTCCAGGCCTAACACTACTCCATCGTCCAGGCCCGCCACTGCTCCACTGTCCAGGCTGCCACTACTTCATCGTCCAGGCCACCACTGCTCCACCTTCCAGGCCCACCACTGGTCAATTGTCCAGGACCACCACTTCTCCATCATCTAGGCCCACCACTGCTCCACTGTCCAGGCCCAACACAACTCCATCGTCCAGGCCCGCCACTGTACTACTGTCCAGGCTGCCACTACTCCATCGTCCAGGCCCGCCACTGCTCCACACTCTAGGCTGCCACTACTCCATCGTCCAGGCCCGCCACTACTCCACTGTCCAGGCCCGCCACTGCTCCACTGTCTAGGCTGCCACTACGCCACTGTCCAGGCCCGCCAGTACGCCATCGTCCAGGCCCGCCACTACTCCACTGTCCAGGCCCGCCACTGCCCCACTGTCCAGGCTGCCACTACGCCACTGTCCAGGCCCAACACTACTCCATCGTCCAGACCTGCAACTGCTCCACTGTCCAGGCCCACCACTACTCCCTCGTCTAGGCCCGCCACTGCTCCACCATCCAGGCCTGCTACTCCTTACGACCCTGGGTGTGTAACAGTGTAAGTATTTATTTTTTTCCTGCATAGCAATAATTGAATCTTTGATGACTGAATAAGCAACATGACATCATGACTTTTGCGTAAACATACACGCCACTTTCGAGTCAAGTGGCGTATTATTTCTACGCATTTTGAGCTATCCGCGTGTATGCGTGTATGTCTACGCCATTAACGTCCGCGTCATTCCGCGTGTAAGAACACGCGCGTCAAATGTCCAGTCATAAATGCCATTAACCCCAGTGACAGTTAAGTTTAGGGATAGGGTTGAGGTAAGTCATATCTTTTTTTTTCCTAGGATGGTAAGGGAACAGTCATAAATGCCATTAACCCCAGTGACGGTTAGGTTTAGGGACGGGGTTGAGGTAAGTCCTATATTTATATAACGTTAAGTCAACGGCGTTCATAAACACGCTGAAAAGCGATTATGCGTCTTGATAGCACGCCAAAAATGCAAATACGAATTGGCGTGTCATACACGCGCTACTTCATGAGATCAGTCTGGAATAAGTGCAATTCACCTTTATTCCACAAGGTGGCACAGTGCCACAGTAGGCAGAAAACAAAACAATAGGAAGTATCAGCTAAAATTGAATCGGCTCAGCGATGCAAAGTAACTTAGTTGTATACTGTGTAAAGTGTACTTTCAATATAAAGTATTGTTTTTGTTTTTCAAATAAAGGACAAAGAGAAAAAAATAAACAAATGGAAACTTGTATGGCAAGATGTACAGTTTGCTTGGAAACCCTGGCATGTTTATTTTTGTTAACCTGGTCTGTTACCTTCAAGCTCAGTCACATACACATGTAGAATAACAAATTATATTGTAATTAGAATGACACAGATGTTTAACCTGAAGCATAAATGAAGATATATTTTGAGCAAACCAGGGCAGCTTCTTTTGCAGGGAACATCTGTACTCTAAAATAGTAGGCTATCCCCTGTGAATAGCTTTACACAGACGTACACAAGGGAGAGCTGTGCTTTGGAAAGCATGTTTTATTTCACAACTTCTGAAAGCACAGTTGCTCTGGAGAAATGGACTTAACAGTTTAAGATGGACCAGTATCACTTCATTTATTTAGGAAGAAAACACTCAAATAATAAAAAAGTTAATACCCATGTCTCTCTAAAACACATCAACTGGGAATATAATTCAGGTATAAGAGTGAGACAATTTACCTGAATTTATCGTTTTCAGACAAATCACAACATTTCATTTTAAAATGTATACAATCACACAACTTGTATCAGAACTGTGAATCTGTCATGCCTGATGGGACTGTGGCTGCCATAGCAACAGTGTCCCATCGTATCAGGAATAGCGACTGGAGACCAAGACTGATAACCAGCCATGCAGCACACAAGCCCTCCCTGCAGCCTCAGCATCTGTCACTTTCATGTTCACCTTACACTGCTAAGAAATACTCTTGTACAAATAGCTGCTAATGAATAGTGCTAGACTCATGGAAACAACATCAAAAATTATTTCCATCAAGAGGTGCTTCAGTTTTTGGTGGAGATCTTGTATTGACAATGCAAGAGTCCAGCACTGTCTAAAGTCTTCTCCAGCACATCCCAAATACATTCACTGAATTTAAGGTCTGGACTCAGAGGTGCCAATTCACGAAAATGTGAAATGATTCTTCATGCTTTCTCTAATTATTAAAAAATGCCATTATGTTGTATGAAAAAGTTAATAATTGTATTTTATTGAGAAAATATTTTGGTTTGACTTATATTTTTTTTATTAGATCAGATAGCATGTTAAGCTGTTACATTGTGATGTTACAATGTGCCCCTCTCATGTTACAATGTACCCCACCTATGGGGCATGTTGTCACATTTCACTTCCAGTCTTTCTGGGTAAATCAAGAAAAACGTACACCCTGTATTAATAAAACAAAACCACATAATTGTACTAGACATGTGGGAAATTAATGTGGGGAAAAATACTCTAAAGCCTAAGTAGATTTACACAAATTGACAAAGAGTGATAAAAAGTGTTACATTATGCCCCGCTCTCCCCTATAGGCTATTACTGTTGATGTAATATTAAATCATAACATTACAGTATTTTTTTTATAAAAGTAAAATAAAAAAATGTCTTAAAAGAGGCTCACAGATGCAAATGTTTTGATGTAAATGTAAATTCATGATCAGGCTACGACATGAAACAATGAGTCATCATTGAATCACTGTTAAAACTGCAACACAAAAGGCTATTTCACAATGTAGGCTATTGTGAGTAATGATGTTCAATATAGCATAATATATGCAGCTCATTTTCATTCTCTTTCCCTGACACTCATTTAGAGATAATATCAGGCGAAGTTAACCTTAGTAACTGTAAAAAAAATATAAATAAAAGAAGAAAAAAAGCTCTTGCAGGTCGTGGGAAATGGCGAAAAAAAATGTGTGCTGAAGTTAAATTGCACACTGTTGCTAATTTTTCTGAGCAGAATATCAACAGGAAAGCACGTAATAATTAAACATGTAGAGTTATGAAGGCTGAAGGCTATTATCATTAAAACTTAAAACTCGGACGATTCAGCTGCACAAAAATACCATGCTTTCCCGACTGAGATTATTTTAGGTAGGCCCTAGCCTGAGATAGCTCAGCTGGTATAAAAGACACTGCATAATCTATGAAACACAATTGTGCCTAAACACACAATCAGTGAACTGTCATTTCATAATAAACCCCCAGCTCAAAAGGCTTAGATTACTAACATAATTCTACCTACCATACGCCATTTCATGAGATCAGTCTGATTCTATTGAATTTCCAATAGCACACTGCCATACTACATTTACGATTTCAAGTAAGACAGCATCCTCTAGTGGTACACAATATTATTACATTGTGGGATTTTGACAATATTTATAAAAAAAAATATAAAAAACTATGAAAGAAACTGATCATTTGAATCATCATTTAGTCCTTTTAAAAATATTGTTGGGGCACCTAGGTCTACAAAATGGAAATAGTTGGCTAATAAAAGCATCAAAAGATCAATTTGGTGATATGAAGAATGCCTGAAGTGCAACTGTTTTATCCAAGGGTATGGAATGGATTTGTACTAAGTAAATGTACTAAGGGATATGATTTGTTGCAAAGGTTGTGCAAAGTGAGTTTGCACTAACTGCTCAAATTATGATGAAGATTCATTTAATAATAATAATAAAAAAACAAGTATGTTTGTAGTTTAGCTTCAAGCTACATACTCCACAATATATATTTGTTTGACTAAAATAAATTGACAGGGAATATGCTTTTTTTATTGCTTTTCTAAAATAATCTTGCTAATTAAGAAGTTTTTTTTAAGAACGTGAGAGAGAAGTATTCAAAAGTTTATTTTAAAGTATACTAGTTTATAGTGAGTAGTAATATCAATGAACTTGTAATAGTATACGTAAGTGCACTTCAATACTACTTGAGACTAAATTTTCCCACTTTTTTTTTGTCAAAGTCTAAGTCCGGAGCAGATTCAAAACAGACGGAGTAGATCGAGCTCAACTCCCCCAAAGTTGCCCAGTCCTATCCATAGACAGTAAAAGAAATGAACAGAGCAAACCCATTGATTGAAACGGAGAAGACTAAAGCCTGATTATTGCACTTCCTGTCTTATGTCTGAGCGACTGTGTAGGCCCAAACCGAGCGTGACGACAGTCTGACAGTTGAAAATCTTCTAGTAGCTGTGCCAAACAAATCTGAATCACCTAATTCCTCAAAAACGTTCTTGAAATATTTTGTCCCATTGCTTTTAGGACTCTCTATTTATGGGTTTCCATCTTGACTTTATGCCTCCATGTCCCCCCGATTGCCTCATAGACAGTAAAAGATTGCCTGCGAGCTTCTCCTCCTGTCTCTACGGTAATGTCTGTATTGTGCAACAGAAAGTCCCGTGGTTATGAAGCAATCTTTAGCCTATTTTTACAAAAATGGATTCTACAGGGCCGTAACGTAAGATACAAAGCAATGGAGCATTTTATACATTGTCGTGCTTCTTTAGAAATAATTAATTGACAAATGAAGTCTTTGGATGCCTCAGATGTAAAGTTATTCACTGTCAAAGTGACGTCAAAATGAATCAATGGGATGCTAACAGCAGGTGAAGTTCTGCTACAATGGCGGCTCCCTCGAGGCTTCAACTTCCGGCTGATGGATTACCCCCTTGGTCCTATCTTTACCTGGATCGACATGTCATTCAGTAACATTATACACTTTTGAGCTTATATGCTGTTTAATGTTTGATGATCATGTATTTTACATGTGCTCTGCATAAGCAAACGTCTATCACTTGTTTCCATAGACATTAAAGCTTGTTTCTACTGCTTCTTTGCTTGTTTTTATCCGATTCTGTACTCTTTCAGAAGATGCGTTATAGCGCCCCCTACCATATAACAAAGAAAACAGATAGCCAGAAATTCAAGTAATGGGGTGACGCTTTTAGGCGGGGCGGCACGTGTCACTCCGCCCACCCCAATACGCCTTATTCACGGCAGCGCCATCTTTGATTTTTAATGAGAATGAAAGCGAGGCTGTGAGGGATAGATATACATCTCTTCAATGGGCCGTACTGTTATTTAATGTGTTTTCAGATTGTTCTGTTTATGAAACACAGGAAAAATATCTTTCCAAGAAATTTCAGTTGACAAAAAACTCCCGACAATGTAAGCTGTGAAAAAATCGTCAGTAATTTGAGCTTTATTCAGCTTTTTAGAGCGGATGCCATTGGAAACACAGTAAGTCTATCCCTCACAGCCTCACTCTCATACCTGTCATGGCGCTGCTCTGAATAAGGTCTATTGGCTTTATGCACAGCTGCACTACTTCCTGAACTTAAGCCAGCTCCTTGTTTCTTGTCTGCCATTATTGGCCAAACTTGATTAATTCAGGTGTGTCTGATTATTGTTGCCGTGACTACTGAGGTCAGACACACCTGAATTAATCAATTTGTCCAATAATGTCAGACAGGAAACAATGAGCTGGCTTAAGTTCAGGAAGTAGTGCAGCTGTGCATAAAGCCAATTGAATTGGTTTATAATACCGCAGTCTTGTTGGTGTAGACAATTCAGGTCTGAGCATGCGCATTCTTTTATGTATAAATGGTTCGGACGGAGGCTGTGGCTGGGAGCTTCGAGCAGACGGCTGTTTTGGGCGACCTGTTGCGAAGCTAGAGTGCTTTGGTAAGAAATGCTTCATTGCCTGTGATGTCTTCTGAACCTCGGCGAATCTATCTGCGAAATCTTGGAAGTATTATCCAAAGAGGCCAGCTGGAGAGATGGGCGTTATAGCGCCCCGATTTTAGTCATTGTCAAGGAACACAGAGCCCTCCGTGTCCGGTATCTCAGATAACGTCAGCCGTAGGTGTCTCTCAGCAATGGTGAGAGAGGCCATATTCCGCCGAATGGCCTGTGCAGTGGATTTCGCGGCATGAAGAAATACAATTTATATAATATTTCCCCAACACCCTTGTGATAATCTTGTATCCCTTGCTGATTTGTGGTAGAAGGTTATTTTTTGAGCCTATGCAGATATGATTTCTTTTTGTTACTCTAATTTGTTTTTGGGTGCAAGTACTAGTTTTACTGTTAAGTTGATCGTAAATTGGAATGCCATCTAATTATATTTTAGGTTCTCTTGACCTCTTCTTGCGCTGGTCACATTTTATGGCGACCAACCTTACAATTTAAAACTGGGGCGATTAGCATTAGGGACCCCCAGGTCGCAAACAACATTTTCTTTCCAAAAATACACTCCCATATGCCTACATTTACATTATACATGTGACATTTAACAAATATAAGAGAGAAACATGGTATTACCATGAGGTTTTGGACTTGAGCCAGAATACCATGTAAAGATCATGGTGAATTCCAGCATCATGATGCATATTTTATAAGACCTAAAACAAGAGCCCTGGATGAAATCCAAATTTGCTTACAATCCATTGTAGGAAACAAACGTCTTCTAGTGTTTGTCGATGAAGCAGCTTCTTGTGCTTTCTCGGGGCACACCATTTAACTTGTTCACCAATCACCATCATGAGCACCAACCAAGTTCTTGTGACAAACATATTTTAGTCATGTTGTTTGTTTATCAAATGATGGCAGTGGCTCAGTGCTTCATGTAGGTTGTCTAGAAACCAGAAGGTTGGTGATTCAATCCCCAGTTCCACCTGACCAAGTGTTGAAGTGACCATGAGCAAGACACCTGACCCCAGCTGCTCTCGACGAGTTGGGTGGTGCCTTGCATGGCTGACACCGCTGTTGGTGTTTGAATGGGTGAATGTGAGGCAAAATGTAAAGCGCTTTGGTGGCCATTGGGTCTGTGCAAGCACTATATAAATGCAGTCCATTTATCTCAGTAGTGACACTAAAACCACACTATAATCGTTTTAGTGTGTGTTCTGTTATACAAGCCAGTATGAAGACAGTTGGAAAAATGAGTTGGCACAGTGTAAGTTTTATGAATTGCCAGTAAATCATGCAGTAAACCACTCCTGTGCAGACTGATTGATTGTATGTGTATTTGTGTATGTGGTTTTGTGCCATCGTCTGCACAAGCTGGAGCAACTGTGTGTGAACGTAGAGGATCGTGTTGCCGTTTATGTCATATCCAATAAATGTGGGTTTGCACAATAATGACCTCATCATCTTCTGTTTGGAGTTCCCAATGCCACAAAGACCACGCAGGAGGCGTACAATGGCAAAGTCCACCTATCCAACAGTAATTGCCCCCGTTATAATGTACTGCTGTAGACCTAGTCCAGACTGCAGGCAGGCCATTTACCATGCTTTACTTGTTTCCATGCAATTTGAGTTAACCAAGAAATGAGGTAACGGCATTGCTAATGGGGGTAAATGATGAGCATTGTAAGTAGGCTTGTCTAGAAGGTCTGATTACCACATTTGACTATAGATTATTCATAAGGAGACAAAAGAAGGCTTGGAGAGAGCACTGGACTTTGAGCACGTCTCTGTTTTGGGTCCCTAACTGCCCTGCAGTGCCACACAGGGCATTGTTAACCACAACCCACTCTGATTGTGTGGACGTTAAGTCCTTGGCACTTTTATTTGAGTTCCTGTCCAAAGTTCTAGTGCTGTGGGTGACGCCAGCCTCTCATCGGTCACACGGGTGTTCATGAGTTGCTCATTTACCCTCTTTGTGAAAAATTATACTGAACTGTGTGCATAAAACCAAGGCTTGACTTGTTGGGGTTTAGCCTGCATGGTAATACCATTATAAACTCATTCTCGAGTAGTTGGACAAAAAAATGTTTGTTAATGTATCAACTCAAGAAATACTTTTGGTTTAACCTGTTTAATAATCATTATTCAGATGAATTCCATTGTTTGGGGGCATCTCCTGCTTCTCACAAAATGTGTTTTGATTTTGGAGAGTGAAATAATTCATTTTCATTTTTTATCACCATCAGATAAAGAAAAGCCTTCTATATATATATATATATGTATATATATATTGAACACAAAGCTATATAGATAGATAGACATGACAGACATGAACTCTGACCTGCCCTTTGCCTATTCTCATCTGACTTTTTATGTCACGCAATTCTGATTTTAAAAGAAAAAGTCAAAAAAAAAAAATTGCGAGAATTGGGAGAAAAAAGTCAGAATTGCAAGATATCAACCTGCAATTGTGAGAAAGAGACTTTGTGAGACTTTATATCATGCAATTGTGAGTTTATATTTCACAATTTTGAATTTATATCATGCAATTACAAGTTTATATCAAGCAATTCTGATCTTTTCTTGCAATTCTGACTTTTTTCTTACCAATTGAGAGTTTATATCATGCAATTCTGACTTTATAACTCACAACTGCGAGTTAGTATTGACTATTTTGATTATTGATACATAAAAGACCAAAACACACTCAAGGTGGTGATGACGTCAGCAACCCGTGATCATGCAGAATCCTTTTTAACTGTAAAAATGAAACATTTCTTTAACTTAACAGCTTGTATGCCTGAGAGTTTAATGAAAACCTCAAAAACATGCAGTATAGTCAAAGAAGTTTTCCAAATATCTCCTCTCTAAAAATGATTCACTGTAGACGCAGAGCCCTTGTGGACACAGAACCTGTGCCCACCCCAGACCTGGTGCCAGAGCTGATAACCACAGCTTGCTTCCTTCAGCTCTGTCCGACTCTGCCTTCTGCTTTCCCTTGGCTCTAGGTCTCACCAACTCTGCCCCAGTCCACATGCACCCTGGCTCCACCTCTGCTGCTCATCAAAGTAAGACATGATCCTGGTGCATAAACATTCCTGTCCCAAAATGTAGTCCTTACCCAATCCCTATCCCTAAACCTAACCCTTCCCACAAACTTTCCCTAAAATCAGAGGGTAATGAAAGGTGAATAACAACACTGATGTTTCAGTACAGTACCTCACCCTGGTTCTAAGCTTAAACTTCACATGAACTGTAAACTTGTCCCTCAAATCTGATTGGTTGACTGGAAAGTTGATCCAGGATCAACAAAGATGTTGATCCAGGAACATGTGGTACTTGAAGAAATCACATTCACACCTCCTAAACCTTCAGTGTTGCCTGGTCTCACTATCTCCTTAGCTGCGCCTGGGTAGTTCTCTGGGCTCCAATTATGGTGCCAGGAGTCACCTTCCGGAAGGGGGAGTTCTGTCACATTTTTCCTTTTTTTTTTGGTTTCCTTTTTATATTGAACGTTCAGTTCAATATAAAAGTTAGTTGAGTTATCATCATTGTGTATTTAACTTCCTCATTTCAGTTTGTTTTGCTTAAAAAATACTTTTTTACTTCTTCTTTTGACATAAGACGTTACACACTGATTTTTATTTTTCTTATCTGTTTTGTTATTTTATAAGAAATCCCTTTAATGTTACATGGCACAAGATAAGGGCCTACATGTCCATATCTTATACCGTGTAAGATATGAGTGGAGGGCAAGGGGGCCAACATCAGTGTTTTTCAGGGGGCCCAGATTCCCTACGGCCCTGCTGTCCAGTTACGATTACGGACGCTGATTATTTGAAATTTGAAATTTATTTGAAGGATAATCCCTTGAGAAGTATAATCTCGTTTTCGAGGGGATAGGAGCAAACATGAATACAGACATCGGGTTGCACTGTATAACACATAATACTTCACATTCATATCAACATTTAGCTCTCCATAACTATCTCCTCACATACAGGCCCTCGAAGTACATTGATACTTTAAGTATTCATTTATCACACATAACATAATATGCAGGTTCAGTACCATAGAAAATAATGAAATTTACATGATAATTGGAGATGGGTGTATTCAAAAGCAATAGCATATATTCTGCAAATGATCATGTAGTAATGGCCTAAAGAAATTAAACGAGGTAATGGATCTAAGCACACTTGGTAAATTCTTCCAATCTGAAGGAGCTTTAAAATTTAATGCCCGACAACCTACTTCTTTATTCATTTTAGGAATGTGAAAATATAATTGATCGGTGTGCCTTAAATTATGTGAGGAGCGAAATGGAATTACATATTGTTTTCGATACAAAGGATAATTTAAGTAATGACATTTAAAAATAAACTGAAACCAGTGAAAATGCCTTCTTGACTTTAAAGGTAGCCAATTTAATAATTCAAACACTTGGCAATGGCGTGTTTTATTTGGACACCTAAGTACAAATCTACAAAGATTATTATAAACAACATTAAGAGGATGAAGATTTGTTACGGAGGTGTTTTGGTAAATAGTCAAGGATTGGAAGTATTAACTGAGTAATAATTATTTTTCTAACCTGACGGGTAAAGCAATTAATAGAGAAATAATGTATTCTAAGTCAATATGATATTTTCTTAATAACTAAGTCAATATGTGATCTAAATGACAATTGAGAATCAAGCAGAAGACCTAAATATTTAAACTCATCAACTTTTAACACTGGAGATCCATCTATAAAATTAATTAAGTAGTCAGTTTGTGGTGAGATTTGTTTTGTATTAAACAACATATAATAAGACTTCTTTATAGTTAGAAAAAGTTTGTTATAGGAAAACCCATTTTGAACTACGTCAAAGTCAGACTGAATTGATCACTGAATATAAGAAATATCCGAGCTAGAAAAGTAAACAAGTAAACAGTATCATCCGCATATAACTGAATTTGACAATTAGAACAAACTTGAGGAAGATTATTTTATAAAAATAGAAATTATAGAATTAAATCATTTTAATTGGGTCTGCAGTGAATCATTTTTAGAGAGGAGATATTTGGAAAACTTATTTGACTAAACTGCATGTTTTTGAGGTTTCCATTAAACTTTCAGGCATACAAGCTGTTAAGTTAAAGAATGTTTTAATTGTTACATTTAAAGACGGATTCGGCATGGTCGCAGGTTACTGTATACTCTATACTGTACTATAAATATCACCTATTATTATTTGTTTATTTTTATGAAAAATAATTTTAGCAAAAAGAGATTCAAAATACAAAATACATGGGATTCTTCACCACAACAGACCGTTACATCGACCGCATTACTGCAGAAGCTGCACCGATCCATCTGTGAATCTCCCGTTCCATCCTTCCCTCACTTGTGAATAAAACTCCAAGATACTTTAACTCCTCCAATTGAGGAAGGATCTCTCCACCAACCTGAAGTGGGCAAGCCACCCTTTTCCGACTTAGGACCATGGCCTCGGATTTGGAGGTGCTGATTTTCATCCCAGCCGCTTCAAACCATCCCAGTGCAAGCTGAACTTCCTGGTCTGAAGGTGCCAACACGACAACATCATCCTGACACCCTCCGGCCCCTGGCTGCGCCTAGAGATTCTGTCAATAAAAATTATGAACAGAACATAAAAATTATGAACAGAACAGAAATTATTTCTGCACAAAATGTATTCTCGTCGCTTGATAAACTTAGCCACTGTAGTCACATGGAATATTTATCTGGGTGATCTAACCCTTTAAGAAAAACTAACAGGCAGAAACTTTTCTTGTTAAAGCAATGTCAATATATATACAATATGTCTCAATATTTTCATATTTTCTCAAAAAAATCAGAACCTTTTGATTTAACCATTTTATTCATAAGGATATGTCGTATTTCTTTGATACATTGCCCACCCCCACCTTTGACTCTTTGTTTTCTCTTCACTTTACTTTTGCTTCTTTCACAATTTATGGACACCTATTCATAGTTTTATGGATGAAATTCTAACTTTGTCGTATTAATATCAATTGGTTGCTAATATAAGTCCCCTATTAGTCAGTACTCATATGCCTACACCTAAGCAATTTAAAGGTCATTGAAGTGACTGTGATTTATGAATTTGTCAGGCAGTGGAACAGGCAACTGAAAAGGCAACAGAAGACGGACCTGGAGATGGGGAAGTGTGATTGACACACAAATAAATATACACTTATACAAGATATATAAACCAAAAATGTTTATGTTACCGTTGAGTAATTTTTTTTCTGAATGTTTTGAAATGTTTTGACAACATGTTTATAAGCCCGCTTTGAATTTAATTCAATTGAATTTCTCTTTATGTTTTATGAACACATACTTAACATTTATTATGCCTGAATAACGTACATGGCTTATTCTGCGGACCAAGAACTAGTTCATAAACTTTGCAAGTCACTGTAAAATAAGTCCACTGCAGACCGACAGTAACAACCATTCTTCGCCTACATTAAAAGGCTAACTTCTGTGACATTCAAAACCTTTGAGCATCTTCTGGAACACAGCTTAAAATGGTTTAAAATTAAATTATAAGTCTTTGCCTTGGCCATAACAAAAGATGCATTTTGTAAGGTACATCATATTTGTGACTGTATTTCAAAATGTATTGCACCCTACAAGACATTGAGAATGTCTTGCACTAGACATGATTTTCTTTTATTGTTTAAACACTTTTTTGATGGGATTCAAGATCCTGTTACAGTGAATAGCCTAAAAATGGACCAAAAAAGAACATTCTAGGTCCCTTAAAGGTTCTACAAAGTTACAGTAATGTTAATAAACTTTAATTACCTAAAATAAACTTTAAAAACTTTAAAGTAAAATGTTACTTTAACATTCTACATTCTAGTTCCCCTAAAGGTTCCTGTAATGTTAGTAAAGGCTCTGAAAATGTTCAGTAAACATGATGGAAAGACCTTGATAGGACAAAAAACATAAGTTGGTCCCTAAAAGTTCTGCAGGACATTCTCAGATTGTTTTGGAAACATTGGATTTCTGAATTAAAGCTACACTGTGTGATTTTTACCTCCATCTAGCGGTGAAAAGGTATATGACCATCCAGTGAATATTAGTTTCTGTTCCTCTCAATTGCAATTTCGTTTAACTCCTACGGTGGCCAATGTAGTCCAAGATTAACATGGCTTCCAGTTCGACCTCGTCCATGATTGTTAACTCAAACGTAAGCGCGAAAGGCGAAGCTTGAATTAACGGGTATGTCCCTCTTTGGCTAATGTACTTTCAAGATGGAGGGCCAACATGGCGACCGACATTAGAACCCCTTACCCGTATGTATTTTCAATGGCATATTATACACTCACGAGAATACTTTATTACTTGGACGTAAGGAAGTGAATATATATTAATGAGCACACATATTTTTGAAAGAACTGTTTTTAGCGAAGAATAAACTAAAAGAGTTACACAGTGTAGCTTTAAATATGGTCTTCTAAACGTTCCCAGAACGCCCTGAATGTTCCCTGAAGGTCCTCCAAATAACATCCCCAAACCCTTTAAAGAACTCCACATCATGACTGTCTGGGAACGTTGTGCGAACAACAAGCAGTGATTGGTATTGATGAATGATGTTATTAGTATGAATGAAAGATGACATTAGAGTCTTCCTGGTAGTACAACTTATGCTAAAAGCTATCAGACAGACAGACAGACAGACAGACATTTTTTTCTAAAGTGAGAAAACAGATTGTAATGTTGTGTGGTGACTGATTGTGCCAAAATAACCAGTATTAAGCATCCTAAATCCATTTGGCTAATAATAAACACTGAGGCTGACAGTAAGCAAGTGTGAGGTGAGTGCTGTGGAGTCACCGGGCAGTTTTGGGGTAGCACGTCCTGTACAGTAAAGTGTTGACCTCGCAGGGAGCCACAGGGGAGCTAGTGTCCCTGGATCCAGCACTTCTCCCTAATGCAGCCTGACAGCATGAGAGCAGGGCTTGTGCTCCCTGTGCCGAACTTTCTAATTGCCACTGCAACAGAAGGGGCAGCACAGAGTGCGTCTGTGTTCCCAGCAGGTCAGGCATGCTGGAGACGCTCTGTCGAAGACAGAATCATCACTCAGGTGGTGCAGGCCAGGCCTAGGCCGCATTCAACGGCCCCACATAGAGCACAGCATTCATCAACTCTTGGCTTCTGTGGAGGAGGAGTAAGAGGAGGAGACCCAATGTAACGCCTGTGCGTCCAAAGCCAGAATGCACCAAACAGACTTTTGAGTGTACCGAGGTTGCACGTGCAAACCACAGTGTTCTTAATCATTGAAGAAAGTGTGGTTAACACTTTCTTCAGTGCTTAGATTGTGAGAGCAACAGGGCATCAGAGGCACGTGCCCTGTCAGATTGGACCAAGTGGATTCTTAAATACATCTTCTAAATCAAATGTTTGAATATTTGACAATTAAGCATGGGTATTGTAGGTAAAAAGTGTTTATTTAGTATTCTGTGGCAGAAATCACACGTTCAAATTTCTAAATTTGTCACTCAAGTCAAGTCCACAGATTTGCTCAATTTATCATTTGCTCAATTTGTCAATTTATCAGATTTGCTCAATTTACGTATCTCTCCCTCGTGTCACTACAAATTCCCTTTTTAACCTTTCAAATAAAGAAAATACAGAGATACTTGTGAACAAAATGCATGAGCCATGAGCCTATTCAAATATAGACTGAAATGTCTAAAAGGAAGAATTATAATTAATCAACTTAAATTAGCTGTTAACATTTTAATTTGTGGTTATATATTTTGGTTTATACACTTAATTAACGTAACTCAAAGTTACTGTTTAATACTATATTCCATTACGTTTATTGTCACTGAGCAAAATACTAATAAAGCCAATGAAAAGCAGATAACATCCAACCAGGATGCAGAATAATGAAGTAATCATTTCAAGCACTGCAAAAAATGTGACTCAAGATAACCATGCATTTGCATAACCATATACTCACAAACGTTTACTCTTATACGTAAAAGTTGTACAAGTATGTTAAATGAATGCAAAAATAATATGAACACTGTTAAAAAAAGTCTAAGCGCTGCCAAAAAATACATGGTAACATTTAATAATAATAACGGCACGCAATTAATCATTTGTTAAGCATGAGTAAACAGTGAATAAGCAGTTTATAAATACAGCTATAAATGCATTTTTCGTGATCTATAATGTGTTTAATAATTGTATTTTCATACTTTGTTAATGATCAATTAATAATTTCTAAATGAAGTATAGCATTATTTACAAACCAGTTGTCAGTCATTCACTTAGAAAGTGTAAATAAATGTAGTAAATACAGGTAGGTATAAAGCATTTAGTAGTGGTCAGTTAACTATTTTGTGAGCTCATCTAAAGTGAGGACTATTCATGCCTTGTAAGGCATTTATAAAGGAGGTTTAAAAGTGGATCAATCTTCTAAACAGTAAAATGTAACAAACACAACACAGTGATACAGAACATAGAAATATTAAACACATTCTCATCCAACGGCGTCACATACGACTCTTTTGCCAAAACGTAGATATCCAACGCACATGGCACCCTTTAGCGTCAAATGAGATGCTTGGGTTATGGGTAGGTTTAGGTATGGGGTAGGTTTAGGGTTAGACCACTAGGAGTCACCTTCTGCCCCATATATATCTGTGTTTAATTTGACGCTAAAGGGTGCGATGTGCATTGGATGTCTACGCTTAGGCAAAAGCGTTGTATATTTGATGCCTTGAGATGAGAACGGGCTCAAATATCTAACAGCATTTAAATCTCCTTTATAAATGCTTTACAAGGCATGAATAGTCCTCACTTTAGATGAGCTCATAGTTTACTGACAATTACTAAATGCTTTATAACTACCCCAATTAACCAAGAATTACAGCATAAATACATGTTAGTAAAGCATTTATTAACACTCTGAGTAACCATCACTATATGTCTGAATAATAAAATGTATGAATGTACATTTAAATAGTTTATTAATCATTTACTTACGCATTCTAAGTAATCTTATGAACTGCTGAAAACTCGTAAATAACTGGTTTATAAAAAATGCAATTCTTCATTTAGAAATAATTAATTGATCATTAATAAAGGATGAAAAATGCAATTATTAAACAAATTAAATTAAACAAAGAAAGCATTTAGAGCTGTATTTATAAACTGCTTATTAATGTTTTATGAATGATGAATTAACTGTTTACTCATGTTTAACTAATGATTATTAGCGTGTGGTTATTATAAAGTGCTACCAAATAGTGGTAAGAGATAATAATGTCTCAGGGCAGAGAACAGAGTCATATCCTCAGGCAAAAAAAATAGCCTATATAAAGTACATAAGCTCAGTCCAATTTGGTTAGCAAACAGTTTAGGTGTATTACTATTGTCTGGTGAAAAATAAAAAGTATTGTAAAGACTATTTCAAGATATAAGGTGCTAACTACTGTGATAGACTGGCCATCCCACATCCCTGTGACCCTACATAGGACAAGCGGTTTGGAGAATGAATGGACGGATCATAGAGGTATACTGAGGGTAATTTGTATACTATGTAAACATAGTTGTTTTGGGCCACGTAGTTGGTGGTTTCCCCCCTGATTTGAGGCATTGGGTGGTCTGTAATTTTGTTTTACTGTTAAAGTGGTGCACCTCCTGAAAAAGATTGAGGACCACTGCACTTCACTGCAGAACACATCCATGTTTGTTTTTGTTTCATAGTGATCTTTATGTTTTAGGACAGAAGGGAACAGAGTGCGCTGGGCCCATGGCAAAAGGTGTCCTCCAAATCCTCCGAGTTATGAAATCCTCTGCTTCTGCTAGGGTGTAAAATCTCTCCCGTCGACAGACGGACAACGCATTCCTCTGGCCTGAGCTGCGCGCCACCCCAGTGTTTGGAGGAGAGGCATGCATTTTTGCACATACATGCCTCATTTCTGTGAGTGGCCACTGAACACGTACACCTACTTAAGGGCCGTTTCGCTTCCAGAGGCAGAGCACAGACTTCACTGCAGCGAGCGGAGAATCAGGCTTGGCTATGTGAAATATGCCCAGCAGGGACAAGGATTGATTGCTGCAGGCTGAAGGGTGTTGGATCCTCACCTTTCTGCCATACACAACATTCTCCACTGCCAAGTGAGTGAAATGCCAGCCTGACAGCGCTGATCCCGTACTGGCCCTCAGAGTGACCAGTTGTTCATTCGCTAACTAGGTCATACACACTGACATAATGTAAATTACACTGCCAAACTTAAATGATTTACGCCACAGAGATAAAGTACAGTAGAGATGGCAATAAGTAGAGAACTTAAGAAAACTATCTATTCAATTTTGATAAGGACAAAATGAAAAGAAAAAAAACATACAACGCAGCATGGAAAATGTCTTACATTCAAAGTCATCTAAAGCCACGTCTCCCACAACAATTTGTCACAGGAACTTTTTAACCCCTGCTGTCTGTGTCCATCGCGGTCTAAAATACCATGAAGATTAGGCAAATTAGTTAGGGACGTACAGTATAGGACTGCGTGCGACTTTCCAATTCCAACTGGATTTGGTCGTCTAAAAGCTCAATAAAGCCTCGACTTTGAAAAAGTTCGAGCAGGGACTTTCCGAAGGGGACATTTTTACCCTGAACCTCATTTAGACCTTAAAGAGCAACATGCAGGGTGAATTTATTTCTGAATTAATACTTTAAATTGTCTGCAGAGGTCTTTTAAAAACACATATGTAGAAATTATTACTGAAATCTCATTTGATGTAGAGATTTTGATGAAAATGTGCTAGGCTCTCCGCGGCTTTCCCGCTAGCAACGCGTCATGAGGCAAATAAAAGAGCTTGCGGTCCGTTTTCTCATTGTTGGGTGTTGTAGTTAGAGCAGTAGTGAGAGAGACGTCATACAACTGACGCTTTTGACCATACGTCAACATCCGCCGTTTTAGGATACCCTTTAACATCGGTTAGATGACGCTATCTAATCCTAACCCTACCCCAGACCTACAGTAAACCTACCCGCGTCATCTGACTGACGTTATAGGTAAAGCGTCAGTTGTATGACGCCCCAGGATCGTCATCTAACTGACGTTAAAGGGTACCCTAAAACGTCGGATGTTGACGTATGGTCAAAAGCGTCAGTTAGTTGACGTCTTGGGATGAGACTGTGTTACTAGAGAAGCCATAATTGTAATTTATTGCGTTTGTGCTGGTTACACGAATTCCAGCCTGTCAGGACATCGTGTCCATAATTTTCCTTCTGGGAAAAACAAGGCTTTTCGGTCTTGGGTGCGTTTTGTGCAGGTGAAGAGAGCAGACTTCACTGCCGCGTCCGTTACCACACACTCGGTCTTTTGTGGCGCATATTTAACTCGCTTTAAATGGTATCACTAACTGCAGTTGAAAAGCAAACCGAGCCGGGCCAAGCCGAGTCATACCACGCAGTGGAAAAGCGAAGCGAGCCGAGCCGAGCCGTACCGCAACGACCGAGCCATGCCATGCAGTGGGAAAGCGCCATTAGACTGTTGTTATTGTAGCTTGGGTATTGTCATTATTTATTTGTTGTTATGGCATGGTCATTAGTCCATGTAGATAGTGCTTACCAACTTGGATGGACTGCATAATCACTGTCAGCGTAGAATATGAGAAGACAAAACGTTGCTGGCTTAAATTAAGACAATCGAAATGGATGTTTAATCAAGAACAAGGTCGAACGTATGTTTGCTAAAGCAGATTTATTACAAAACACCAAGGTACTAGCCATACAGTAGATGAACCAGTGTTAGCCACGGTGCTAGCTAACTTACATTAACTCACCAAGTCACTTGCCCTATTCACCACTGGTTTTCTTTACACCACAACTCTAACGTTACTTATCTCCTCTGCCCATTGTTCCTCCCCCTCACTTCTATCTCGCCTAGGAGGCTCATAATTATAGGCCTGTGGGCCATCATAGGCATGTTCGTCAACATCGGAGAACTCGGTTTCTTCATTCGCATCCATTGTAACTTGAACTTGAACAGACTCCCTCGCTGATCGTCACTTCCGGTTAGTGCTTCATAGACGTGGAAGTTATTTTATCACATTTTTTCTCAAAATAACGTTAATGGCTAAATGTATATTACTCCAGTTCAGAAAATCTAGTTGTTTATCATCAACATACTTTCTGCTATATAGGGGTGTCCAACCTGCATGTTGCTCTTTAATCCCTGCGGTCAAAACACACCAAGTACCACCCCAAAGTCCATAGTTCCTGGGGAAAGTTCTTGCGGTGGAAACACGGCTTAAATTGTTCAATGTTTTCTAGTGTAATAATTGAACAAAGCCCTAATCCTAGCTTTTGTGCTGGGATTGTTTATGCTACAGACCTTATTCAACAGATCTTTTTTCACATTCAATTAAATATTTATCTTTTACCTATTTATATATATATATATTAAATGGATTTATGTATATTTGTTTCAAATGTAATTTTATTGAACCTTTAGACAATTGTTTTTTTTTTTTTCCCCAACTACTCTCCCCCTTTCCTTCATGCCATACACAGGAAAATTAAGAGGGAAATACACACCTATGCCCAAGTGATGTGTCAAGTTACTTTAGTCCAGAAAGTGTTCATCCTGAAATATTACTTACAATATAAAACTATTCTTACGTTTACTTTATAAAAATCAGTAAATATTTCACATAGAAAAGACATGTGTATACCACATTTTTACAATTATGCCAAAAGGCCATTTTATTTGCTAAAATGTATAAACTATGTAGTAGATTCTGTACAACAGGGTTTTCCAGCAAAGTTGTTGATAATTTACAGGCATATTAAATATAATTCAGTAGGATTTCTAGGATTATATAATATCAATTAAAACATGTTTTTAATATATTTCACAAAAAACTGTTTAAACATGCAAAAAGTAAAAGAGGATTAAATAAACAAAATTGCTAATGAATCTGCTAAGAAAAACTCGGATTTGCCATTGGGAGCTAGAGGCGCAGTATTTGCTAAACTCTTGGGAGGTCTCTGCGGTGTGTGGTGTTCCAGCTGAGTGAGTTCTTATCCATGATTCTGTGATGCTGCAATTAAGAAGGTCAAAGGTCATGACCAAAGTGACAGAGAGGTCATTGTGTGTGAGGAGAAGGCGCTAATCAGTTCCTCTCTGCTCTGTATGTGAGATCATGGCGTTATATGTGAAAACACAGTTCACGGACAATAGGCTTAATTAGGGGACAACAGAGCAGAGAGCAGTATATGCACATACTCTCCGCTTAGGATTCGGCACAAAACCATTGTACGGAAGAGACTGGAAAAAAGGCAGCAAGCAAAAAGATGACAAAAGACAAATGAACAAGCAAAAAAGAGGACCCTAAGACACAGTGTCCTAGTTGATAATGAGGTGTAAAACCTTGGGCTTGAGAATGGGGGTTTTGTGCAATGGCACAAAGCAAGCACATGGACCGGTGGAGGAAGTTGGAGAGGAGAGAGAGCGAGTTGTGGTAAACCTCACTGTTTGGTGTGAGAGAGCATGGGAAATGCGTGGGACCAAACACGGTCATGGTAAGTGGTTCTGGCCTGTCACTTTGGGGCTCATCCAAATCTGACACAGAATGGGAACCAAAGTCCAGCAGAGCACTTTCCGATCGGCCTGAACAGCCACTCATCTACTCCGCTAGCCTAAAGCAAAGACAGGCCTTGACATTTATGGCTTTTCATCTCATAATTCATAGGCATTAATGTTTCCCAAAAATGTTTGAAATGGAGCATGGCTTCCTGTATCCCATCTGATTCCCACCCTCCAAGGTAACTCACCACCGTAGACAATAAAATGTTTTCCCCTAGGCAGAGGAAGCACTCCGCTGTAATGATCGCTTACAGCTCAAGTCGAACCTTGACCGAGATCATTTTTAAGATTTAATGTTGAAGGTGGCAATGGCATGTTCAATGTTCAGTCTAAAGGAATGCCAGAAGGAATGAACATTTCCGCTTTCTTTTTAAAAGGGAACGAGATGGGTGCTGACAGGTTTGACACACCTGGAAAAAATATCTTGATTAAAATAAATGGTACTTAATTTTGATGGTCCCTTTGGAACATTCTGTTGAATATATAAGTAACTTTGCAACTACATGTCAACCAACTCTCATTAGAGAATTAGTAGACTGTTTCCTAATATCTGCTAACTCTTTATTGTGATGCTCCTCCAAAAAGATACTCTACTGACTATAAGTAACTTTGCACAACAACTTATAATAACCTAATGAGTGTAAGTAGTAAGTATGTAGGTACAACGTTACTTATAGTCAACATTTAAGTGAAACCGGTAACACTTTACAATAAGGGTGCACTAATATGCATTAATTCATGCTTAACTAAAGCACAGATAATCATGAGTTAATGTATAACTAATGAAGAACTAAACCGTTAATTAATGATTACTGCATCAGCAACTAATAAAGAGTCGATTAATAGATTAAGTATATTAATTGCTATTAATTCATTGTGTCATTGTGTATTAATTCCTTAATAACATATTAACTAATAGTGTAAATTAATCTGTTAATTACCACAATTAGTCAAAGCTATGCACTTCAACTTCCAGTTGTCTGCTTTAATTAATCATTAGCTAATGATTTGCAAAGGCATCGTTAGGTTATGACTTTACTTGTTGGGGCACATCATTATTAACTAGTCATTTAGTAATTGTATTAATTTTCAGATGAATTTGCACTAATAGTGAAGTAATTAATCATGTATTTATGCATATTAGTGTACCTGTCATATTATCTGGAAATTGAAATACAAGGTGTTGGCTCATTCTGGTAATTAACATATAAATTAAAGCTATTAGTTAAAAAATGAGTTCATATGGAATTAATCCACAATTACATATTTAATTAATAACAATTAATGTATGAACTAATACATTAACCTTACAGACTCTTAATTAGTTCCTAATGTGGTAATCATTAATGAATAGCTTAGATAATCATTAATTATTAATTCAGTATTATTAGTTAAGCATGAATTAATGCTTATTAGTGCACATGTATTGTAAAGTGTTACCGTGAAATCAAATGAATTGATTATAACTCAAACATTTATCCAGTGTAATGATAACACTAAATGCCTATGATATTTTATTGTCAATTAATGATTTATACTATCCAGTCCACAGGACAATGAAAGCTTGTATGTGAATTAGACAAAGAGTGTGTGACTAGGGAAACGGTTTAAATGTAGCCACCAGGGGGCAAAATTATTTCAGTTACAATTAACCACTACGTTTTGAGCCTTCTCAATCTATCCAGTGTCAATGTTCTGTCATTTGCAGTGTACTCTGCCTTTTGAAAATACAAGGACAATGCATTTTAAATGCCTTGACAGATGACCAAAAAGTTCAACTTAATAACAAGATGCATCCCAAAATATGTCTGATTGTACTAAACTAGAGCTGACCACCAAAACCAAGCAAGGAATTTCCATCAAAAGAGTTTCTCTCAACATTAAATCAAAAACAACATTTCAACACTTTTAGTGCACTCAACAAAACATTCAATACCATTATAGTTTCACCACAGCTAGTCAGGCCTCAAAACAGAAGAGTTGTCGCTCACGACTTTTTTGTTTAATTAATTCAGCTACTAGACTACTTCTCATTCATTTACTCCATCGACTGTAGCTATTTCGAATTCCTCTCACCCATTGAAGTATTTTTTTATCCTATGTGATAATGACACTGAGGATTACTGGTGGTAAAGCCAAACCATTAGGAATCAAACTGGTTGCAATGAGTTATGGCAAGCCATTAACAAAACATGAAGTGCTTTCTGGAGTGGATGAACAAAGTATAAATAGATCTCTCGGAGCACAACAACCGAATGCTTCATCAGAAATGTTTGGCATTACATCACTGCCTGTGCGAGAGAGACTCTGGAGTTACCCGACGCTCTCTGAGCCAGCTATTATGGTTTGTACTAATGTTCTGGTTTTAAAATCCAAACATTCTCAAAGCTGTTATTTGCTCTCCCTTTTTCCTTTTACTCAGAAATTCTGTCTCTCTTTCAGCAAAGTGCCTCTGTCTTTGGTGAGGAGAGACAGATTTCACAAGGCCTGCTACTGTGTTTAGGGCTCGTGGGACTGTTTTGTGGCAGAAATCAGGGTAATGTTCCTCGTGTCGTGTGTATGCTGCTGGACACACGTACTTGCATGCGGGAGAACCGCGAGTGTACCTAAAATGATATTTATGGAAATATTACATCTTGTCTGGCTTTAGGACGAACTGTCAAGTTGATGTGGAGTAAAAAAAAAAACAACAACCTAAATTTAGTGAAATACAATGAAGACTGTTGATTCTTTTCCAAAAAATTAGACATGATGATACAAAACTGATAAAATCTACGACAAAAAGCCTGACATAGAATGTGTCGGACAATTCTTGAAACAAAGTCAGAAAGAGTATATCCACTGAGAATTGATATGCAGCTGTGATTATTAACACATTGGCACATCTGACGACTGTAGCAAAAAAAGACCCCATCTGATTAAGCTCTAAATAATGCTTTGATCCCAGTCCTTGCACTGAAGTGCCCAGACTTCAAATGAAATGAGTGTTTCTTACGCATGGTATTGACACATATTAAAGCTGAGATTTTATGTCCTCATTATCACACACACACGCACATGCCTAGACACTCAGTCATGAGCCCTACCATCACTGCATCTCATCATCTGATACAATAAACTCACCTGATTGACAAGCATCGGTTAAATGCAATGTCATAATCCTAAACAATATTTCATTTTTACAATTTACTTACATTTTCCTATTTATCTGTCATTAAGAATACAAAAGACAGAATAAACAGAAATTATTTGCATGTGAAGTAAAGGAACAAAACCAAATGTTAAAAATATTTGACAAATTATGCATGCTGAAGTGTCCTTTTCCTTTAGGAAATTTGCGGGCAAAAAATATCTGGTTGAAATATCTCTGTACTGTATTATCAAGTAGCTACAACGTGACTAAATATTTGTGTTTATGCTGGTTGCAAACACTGTGATTACCCTCTATTGACTAATTGTGAAAAAACAGCTAGAAAAAAATTAATGACTTTGTTTTTTACATAATATTTAAGGCTAAATTCATTTTTTTAAAACCCTCATCTGACCATTGACCTTTTTTAGGATGCCACCATTTATAACTGACTTTGTCCTATATTATTTTAGGTAAATTGTCTGAAACTTAACATACATTCAAAGCACTGAAAATACCTCAAAATTCTCACTAAATATTTAGTTTGAAACTTACTTATCAAAATGTCAAAAACGTGACACAAATTCTGATGCAGCTTCGCTGCTAGGAAAGTAGTGAAACCAGGTCTGTGTTTCAAAAAAACTAAAATCTTTAACATTGTTTCATTGTTTGAATTCCACATTAATGATTGTAGTACACATGAAAATCAACACAACTCTAATTTTTCAGTGTACCCACTCTTGTATACATGTGTACCTCGCACAGGTACTGTAACTGGATTTAGACCCGTTAAGTTATCTTTTTGGAGCCCTTGCTTGTCAGTGTAATGAGGGCCAATAGGTTGTGGCATCTTTCCTCATCTCCGATTTTGGGATCAGATCTTCCAAACTGGTATAGCATAATGTACCAAAATGCCTGACTGCAACAACAATCTATGACTTCCATTTTTCATCTCTACCCTCAACCTCTGTTTCTGTCCACTTTAATCTTCAACTTCTTCCTTTCTTACTACGACCCTATTTGATGCACTGCCGTCACTACAAACATTCATTAATACTTCTGGAAAAGGTTTCAAACCTGTGGGACTTACTTTCTTCTACAAGATATTTAAAGAACAGTTTTGGTTGCTCAACAACATTCCTCAAAATATCTTCTGTGTGCCACATCAGAAGATGTACATGTTTTGAAAGAGAGTAAGTATATGACGCAGAATTTGTATTTTTGCATTGCGTTTAATGCAGCCTACCTATTTAGGCCGACTAGGCATATTCACAATAGGCTACATCATGGTGTTGCGTGCAGTTTAAACTATCGTTTTATAAGTAACCTTAGAACATCCTAAAACATATTAAATATACCCAAAGTAAAAGGTGACAATTGATTTAGTTTCCGATGTCATCTCAAATCTACTCGGCTATTTTTAGAGCCGGTTAAATATATGCTGGAATTTGCCTTCGCATTTCTAATGGCGAGCCAACCACATGCATGTGGGAATCAAACGTTATTCAAGCAATTCAAAGCTGAGAGAGAGAGAGGCTGTGCGAGGCCAGACATTTGAGCTGTCATTCCTCGCGTGGGGGATTCAGCACCAACATTCCCGCGTGACGGGAGATAAGGAGAGGGTGTTTATGCACGGGTGACTGTAGAACCGGCAAACGTCCCGGTTAGCTCCATCCAAAACCATCTCGCCTATGCACATCTGCCTCTATAGCAGCTGAAAGTTTGAAGCCTGTGTCTAATTACGTAGTTTTGAACGCGAAACATCACATCTAATTATGGCCGACGAGTCTTAAGTAGAAGAAGCCCCGATGTGAGACAGAGCTTTCCGTGACCAGAGAGCTCCAGTCCTGCACGACAGGTCCAGACCTCAGTCAGTCCCCCAGCACGAGTGGCTTGCGTGGGACGAGCAGCAGTTTATGGTTTATTCGGTTCTCCTCAAAGCACATGTGTCACGCTCAATGGAAAAAGTGCAGATAGACAGACAGACACACTCACACACACACACACACACACACACACATGACTGGACACTTGGCTTTGGCCAAATATAGCTTCAAACCTCAAAAAGCAAAGGCATGTAGCTAATGGAACAGAAAATGGGTTTATCTATTTTGGGTCTTAACTGTTTTTGCCATATTAAACTAATCAGCTGACAGAAAATTACCAAAGGCATAAACGCATGGGAAGATCTAAAGGTATACAATATATAAAGCAGGTTGTAGCCTTTGTGACACAGGGTTTGTCTTAACCCAGACAACCAAATTACCCATAGTTGTTTTCATGACCATGATGTGTGTTTGTCTATTCACAAAAGCAATCTAAAGGAAACTGTTAATGAATTAACATTTTGTCCATCCTCATGAAGTCCATAGTGGAAATCAAACAGAGTTATTTAGCATAATGTCCTGGCTGCTCTATTTTATCCAGTGAAACGAATGGAGACAAATGTTGACAAGCTTAAAATGAATACTCAAAGTTACTGTATGGCTTCATAAGCCTTGGAATATAGTTGTGTGGATTATGTTTATGATAATTTTCACCAAAGGCGTAAAATGAAATAAAATCTATCCAACACAAATCTAAATAGTTTCACCTGAGCATATCAGTTAAAAGCACTAAGGGAATATTCAGTTTCAATGAAATGTGCCCATATAAAACTACAGTCTGAAACGAAAAAAACTAAAACGAAGCTGTAATTAATGATGATATCAAAAGTTTATTCAGCTCTATTACAGTTTGTTGCAGTGGGACAAACTTTAATTAAAATGTCTTACCCTCTGGGTATTTTCAGAAATCATCCTCATTCCCGGCTGCATACTAAAGCACTTCAAGACAAAAACCCAGCGTTAAACAACCAGAGCTTTTCAAATATGGGTGACATGACAACATCCTCATTATACAACATCACTATTGGTATTTATGAACAACAGCAGAACTGATATCTTTCAGACTACCCTTTTTGGTTACACTTTAATTCGATAGTCACTTTAGACATTCTACTAATTATAAGTAACTTTTCAACTACATGTCAACTAACTCTCATTAGAGTATTAGTAGACAATAGTAGACTGTCAGTAGACTGTTAGGTTAGGGTTAGGTGTTAGGGTTTGGGTTAGGAAAATAAGTTTACTTGTAGTCGCCAAGTTACTTAGAGTCAGTTGAATGTCTGTTGGGGGACCAACAAAATAAAGTGTTAGCAGATATTAAGCTGACAGTCTACTAATACTCTAATGACAGTTAGTTGACATGTAGTTGAAAAGTTACTTATAGTAAGTAGAATGTCTAAAGTGGACTATCGAAATAAAGTGTTACCTTGTAAATAAATAAGTAGATTATCTTGATTGCCTAAAATACAGGTGTAAATGGGGTGTACAACATTTTGAGAATATTCCAGAGGTAGTCGGCATTTTTCGGAGAATCAGATTGCTTTTGTAGTGTAGACGCTCGTGGTCAAATTTGTTCGAACAGTCACAAAAGACTGCCTACTTAATGTGTAAACATTATGGGTACTAGCCCATAAGGTAATCGAGATCTACCCAGACAGGATTAAAATTTTGTTGGCTGGAGGCCCAAGTTTGGTTTGAAGACAAAAAAACGTTAGCCTGACTTACTCATATTTTATTAAAAATGTGAGTCTAATACTGCTCCATAGGGCTTTGATTATGAGGCATGTCTTAATCGAAACAGGAAAAAAAAAACTCTGCTCTCAATTGGATAGACCTACAACCAATCAGAGCAACGCAGTAAGTGACGTATGTTGAGCGACTCATAGTTGTCAACAGAACTGAACTGCACGCACTCTGGAAAAAGTATTTAAAAGAAAAATGAGTGTTAACAACCATTGCCGGTGTTGCAAAAAGAATTTAAGGATTCACGGAGTACTTGCAAACTCGAAAAACATTTTTGAAAGAAATAGAAAATGTGAATGTATACACGAACATGTTCTCAGTTTAGGATTAGATCTCGATAAAGCCAACAAATCTGCTCGCATTTGTCGACCAGGCAGAAGCGTGTTAATTTGAGTCTTCAGAGAAAAGAGACCGGGAAAAGAGACCGGTTTTAATGATGATTTAATGATGATTTAAATACAAAAGGATGTGTAGCATCTAAAAAATACACCGCTTATTAAACGTTGGTTAGATGACGATCCTGGGGCGTCATCCAACTGACGCTTTACCTTTAACGTCAGTTAGATGACTGGGTAGGTTTAGGTTTGGGGTAGGATTAGGATTCGATAACGTCATCTAACTGCCATTTAAGGGTACCCTAAAACGGTGGATGTTGACGTATGGTCAAAACCGTCAGTTGTATGACGTCTTGGGATGAGACTGCGCTGGACAGAAACCATTTAAATGTTTATATTTCGCATAACTTTCTTATACAAATAAATAAAAGAGTGATTTAAGTATTTGTATAGCTGCAAATCAGTTAATTTTTACCTTCAACATTAATATAAGCTAATGAAGCCTAGTAGGCTACAACTGACTCCCATTGTTTACAGCATTAGTTAAGAGATTTGTTTCCCTTGAAAAAAATGTTTTGTACCTGATATCCAAAATAAAAATTACTGAATCGAATCGAATTGCAAGCTTGTGAATCGAAATCGAATCGAATTGTGAAATTTGTGTCAATACCCAGCCCTATTTATTCTATAACAAGGATACTGAATTTTAGCAATGTAATCTGACAGCACAAATGGCATTTATAGTCCGTATCTCATATTTTCCTAATGTCTTGTAGCCTCTAGTGTTAAACATGGTCTCATGTTTGTGGAAATGATATGCAGATGATGTTATGCATAATAAAACTAGGCACTGTAAGCTCCACGTTTGGTTATTTCGTGGAGGAGACAGTGGTGGGGTGGAGATGCATGTACGCACAATCTTCCTCTTAATGGGTTTAATAAAGGGAATTTTACACAGGTTCTGAAAACTTTTTCCTGAGGCCTCATGTATAAATCCTTCCATAGTTTTTTTTTTTCCTGAAAGAGTGCGCATTCACATTGTGCACATGTTTACGCTTCGTTTATCATTTATAAATCCCGGTATGTAGTGTTTGTACATTTCGCACATTAACACTCGTGCCACTGGCCTCGTTCCATTCCCACAGCTCTTGGCCCCTTGCCTCGTCACCCGAGGGTCAATTCGCCAGATTCTTGCATGGTCAGAATAAAATACCAATGGATGGCATTGGCTTTCATTCTCAATTTGCTTCTGATTTCAAAGATGCAATACCTTCACTTTCACACCTGAAAGTTCGCACCAAGGTCCGAACCAAAGTTTGTGTCATGTTTTGATACATTTTATACTTTCAGAAAGTTTTGGTTTGGTTTTACATTGCAATTATGCGATCGCACTAAAGAACTTTACGTGATATACTTGTCCTGTCGTCATCATGTGGACTGCATCTTGACATTGATTGGTTTGTAAATGGACGTGTGTCTGACGCCAGTTTGGCGGACAACTTTGACAACATGAATGAACAGACGCATATCGTTGCTATATTGCAACTATATTGTTATTTTTATGGCATAATTACCTGCCGCACCAATTATACACAATGCTAGTTCAAGTTCGCCAAATTAAAGTCCTTGTCGTGCGAACATTTTATCGAGTTGACTTCTTATGATGTCATCAAACCATACTTCAATTAAAAACCTCGTCTCCTCGTCTCCTCCTCTCCCCGTGTGCTACCACGGCTCATTTTTCCTGCAACCTTCTGGGAACCACCGGAACTTCCTGTAATTTCTGAAAGTCTGAACCATACAGAAATTCTTTCACGATAGAAATGAACCAAAACTTTGTTCAGTTTGATCCAGATCGAGACTACTTCTTTCCGTTGGACCAAATTTTATCTGTTTGGTCCGTGGCAGGTTTCACACCTGTAATTTTGATTCAGACTAAACTGAAAAGTTCGAAAGTCCGGACCAAACAATGTAGGTGAGAAAGGTCCCTTAAACATCTAAACAGAACTACAATGTCAAAACATTGTAATTTCAATTTGCTGGTCTAAATCATTACATAAAATGCAGGTACTTTATGTAAACTGTTTTATTATTTTTAACATACTAATTGCAAGGCAAATTCCCTTAATTGTAAACCCAGACTCTGAAATAAACAATGCCGAAAAATGTAACCCACAATTATGGTTTTCAAAGTCCTGATGTGGTATTTGTGAAGCTTCGGCCAAGTCTGTTTTCATGTTCTTCTCAAGTTACTGTCTAACATGAGTCTAAAACACTCCAGTTCAGAGATAAATGCATTGAATTTGGCCTCCACAATTCATTCCTGCTTCAATATTATGTTCCAAATTTAATGATGTCCTTAATAAATCAACCACTGATGAATTATCCCTAAAATTAACTGGCCCACACTAACAGAATTCATTCACTTCCAAGAAATACGATGCAAGTGCTTTATTTTCTCCATCAAATTATCTCAGGTCAAGCTGCTAAAATTCCCTATACATTATGCTGAAATCCCCTTTTCATTTCCCTGGAATATCCAAAACAACACAGAGCTATAAGAGACAGCAATGCTGACACACGACACCAATGGCAGTCACTCGGGCAGATCTGCTGGTCAACGTATTGTGTGCAATGGGAGAAGTAGTGACTTCTCTCAAGCAAGCTTCCTTAGTCCAAGTGTGGCAAAGGACACTGGGAGAAAGGTGTGCTTTTAATATGCATACAGTATAAATGCACACACACACACTAAGTAAAACATTGTGTTGGCACTTTGCATTAAATATAATACTAGCTGGCTGATAAAAACATCAACCACAAGAGACTGAAGAAAACAGGCCCCAGCCTAAATGGATGCAAAATACACATGACATTTGAGGCATTTTTCCAAGGTTGTCACGACATTGGCACTAGTTCATTGGTAGTCTTAGCTTCTAAAAACCAATATCACACACATACATCATAAGTCACTGATTTGTTTCAATTCATTACATGCAGCTCAAATAACATCTACTAAATAACATCAAATTTAAGAAAATCTACAATGCAGATCAGGTCTGAACTTGGATTATAGGAATAGTTCACACAAAAATGAGAATACTGTCATAATTTCTTGTGAGCCATGTGACTTAAAGGTCCAATCTGTAAGAATTTTGTAATAAAATATCCAAAAATCACTTGCACAGATATTTCCTGCAGTTGTGTACTTACAATATCCCAAAAGTCTCCAAAATTCTTTTATTTCAGAGAAATTCCAATTTTAAATAAGTGGCCGTCCCGGAAAAAAAAATGTCGCCTGTCAATGACGCAATATCCGCGCTATCCTCGGCTATCCTCGTTTCCGCTCGTATTGCCATAGCCATGACGTGACCATGTCAACGGACGCGGACAACTGCGTAGTGAGTAACGTTTCGCGGCACCCAGTTCTTGTTTCGTTCAAACATAGACCATGGCAAGCAGACTTTGGGAAAAACAAGGAGAACTAGAATGAGGATCAATATCAGCGTGATGTTTCTGAGATGCCGAGAGCTAGCATCCGAGACTGACTTCCACTCGACAGAGAGCTAGCGTCCGTGACTAAATTGGACTTGACAGAACTTCACGAGTCACGACTTTACAGCTTTATTAGACAGGTGAGCAAACATAAAACAAATCAATGTTACAACGTTAGCTTGACATGATGAAATGTTAGAATATGGTCCGTATGTTATTCTTATGTTGATCTAGCTGCTAGTTTCGTATAGCAAACAAAATACAGTAACACGTAGAATAACATTGTAACTTTCAACACAGATTTAAATGCCGTTTAGTGTGATAGTGTCACGTTATACCAAGTGGAACAGTGCTGCGTTTCCCTCACAAGTTTAATTCATCTAATAAACTGACCAGTGTGAGTAATCCGGCACTTGCGTGTAGTTCAATGGGATGAAATTTCCTTATTCCTTTATATGTATCTTATTAGCAATCGCAACCTGCTTCATACCACTGTAATCTTAAAAAACATGAGTGTTTTCACTAATCCATAAACATTATTAGATCCATCAGCTTGACAGCAAGTTCCATCATTCAGCTTGTCACTGCGTCACATACATACGCCTTTGTTATTGTTGGAAACGGCGTCCTCTTGTGGCCAATAAAGTTACATATTGTAGCTTTAATGTTATGACGTTTTTTATGTCACCTTATTGGATTTTGGCTCTTCATACATGGGTTGAATAATTACCCATGAATTCATCATTCAAAATATCCCTGTGTGGATTCATTTTAAGTTACTTTTTAGGCTCCTTTATGCAGCTTGAAACATTTGGACTTCATTGACTTTCAATGTAAGGACAAGAACGGCTACAAACATATTTTGTGTTCTGCAGAAGAAAACATATTTGGAACAAAATCATAGGGTGAGTAAATGATGACTGATTATTCATATTTGGGACAACTATCTCTTTAAGTCAGACAAGTATTGTCAAAAGGTCACAAACACAAACTATTTCTGTCCTTTTTTCAATCTTGAGAAATCGATTTTACAAATACGTCACAAGATGTCTTACTCTCCAGGTTCCTGCTAAAATTTCAGCAAACGGTTGCGTATAATATCATCTGTGTGATTGGTTTACAGCGCCCGTGGGTTTGAAGTACCTGCAACCTTTCCCAGTGTACCCACAGGGCCAAGTTCCTTCACGATCGCCAAGGCTGCTCTGGATGTGTGTCAGCACAGCAAACGGGGTGGGCACGCCGCCAGTGTTGTGTTTGGCCAGATGCATTGAATGCTCTTGAGTTAACAGAACACCCACTTTTTTGAAGAGTGCTGGCAAGCATCTGCCAGGGTTGTCACATAGAGGGGTAATGATTTAGAGGCCCAAATTAGCTTTACACTGTACTTCATTTGTTTCTCCATGTTTATAGATCATTTGCAAAGTCCCACTACTGCAGGGTCTCCGCACCCCCCTAACAGACCAATGACCTTCCCAGTCCAAACCAGCACGTTCTTTCCGGACCAGCCCAGAAACAGAACAGTGCTGTAGATTACCGTACACAGGCCATCTGTGGGAGGTACGTGATAAAATGTACAGCATTTAGGGACCCAAAAGTTGAAATTCTGTCATTATTTACTCACCCTCATGTCGTCCAAACCTGTGTATGGTTGTTATACAGTTATAAGGTATTTTGAGAAATGTGTCCCACTTAAAAAAGGGATTTTCTCAATTCTATTTTTTTGGCTTGTTTTCCAGTTCAGATATTTAAATTTCCTTAAATCTAGATATGTTTATTTGATAAGCTTAAGATATTAAGTTTTGTTGATAGCGCTTTTAGATTACAGCCCGGAAAGTACTGCGTAATTAAAGTGATTTTACAGCGTAACCTTTGGTAATTATAGTGTACCAATAATGTTTACAATATGAGTATAAGGGAACAATATTTTAAATTTGGGAAATAAAGGGGTAACAACCAGGTGAAATTAAAAAAATATATATTTATACTGTAAGAATTATAGAACTAAAGCCTGGCTCACAACACAGGAGTTTTAAAATCCTAACCGATTTTGAAATCTGGTTGCAGCTCACACTTATAAGGGGTACTTATTCTACTATTATGATACAAAAATCTCACATTTGAGAGCAATTTAGCAAGAACATACCATTTTGAAATAAAGGTGAACCAGTGCGTACTGTATAGGCTTTATCAAAATTCATTTAACAAGACACTTAACTCCTGGTTGCTCCAGAGGTGTGCGCCCTCTGACTTATATAGCAATTGTAAGTCGCTTTGGTTAAAAGCGTCAGCTAAATTAATACATGTAATTGTAAATATAGGGGAAAGATTTGTTTCATGTAGGTGCTTGTTGTTCACTCTTGTTCCATAGTTACTAGGTAAGTACAATAGAAATGCATACACACAATCTTATATCACTGACTCGGAAACCTTTATTTATACAAGCACCACTTACCCTGTAACATGAAACCAGATATATTTCCCAGTATATTTACAAAAATTGCAGTAGTCTTAGCTTTTCTTCCCTTGAAACATTTTAGCCCAAACTTAAACATCTGCACTTTTGCTTATCAATTTTTTTATTTTATATTTATTTTTTTATAAATGCATGTAGGCTATACCCTGTCATTTTTAAAAATTGCTACAAAAAGGTATGCAGTGTATGTTCGTGCTAAATTGCTCCCAAATGTAAGATTGTTGTGTCATAATAGTAGAATAAGTACCCCTTCTATAATCCTTACAGTGTAAATATTTTTTTTATTTCTCCTGGTTGTCACCCCTTTATTCCCCAAACTTTACATATTGTTCCCTTACACATAAGTACTTTATACGTACACTATAACTACAGAAAGTTACACTGTAAATTCCTCTACTTTACGGGCTGTAATCTGAAGCGTTACCGCTTTGTTTTCTTGAAAAACGCATCAAAATTGAGTTTCTTCTTAAAACAATAAGAAATGGGTCAGGAAAATATACTTAAATGTATCTTGGTTTTAGGAATATTTTTTTTTCAATATTTTCACTATTTTCTTTGCAATGCAGTGGTTTTGTGTTCATGCAGTGGGGGTATAATGTTGACTGAGTGTAAATGTAAAAAAGAAATGTAAAAAGGCTGATTTTAACTCTGGATCAAATGAATGAAAGCACACCAAATACATACTCCCTCCATAATTATTTATCTGACACTTATTATATCTAACATAAAAAAAAACATTTGGGATTAATATTCAGTAGTAGTTCAACCTGTGCTTATAAATGAACACTAATATTTAATTCCAGACTTTTGAGAAATTTTCACCAATGTGAAAATAAGGGATCCATTTCCTCATCTGGCCCTACCTCAGGTAACCCCTTTCCTCTCGCCCTCATCTCAAATGCTATACTGGAGACTGACATAAATGTCAGGCTCAGATTTCCTCCTCAGCACTGGACAAAGTTCATTTTAGGAGAGATATTTTAATGAGTTCGCACTGATCTGCATAAGCCAGCAGGATCGGGCTCTCTGCAGGGTTCCTGAGTTCCAGCGACTGTTTCTCAATCTCCACTTGAGGCGAATCATTAGATATTAAACGAATCCTCTGTGCTCCCAGCTCTTTTAAATTTCTAATGAAAATGAAACTTTGTAGCGCAGTGCACTTGCTGTGTTGGTTGCGTAATATGAGATAAGGAGATTGTTGTGGCATGGGAATGCACAGTGAGAACACTATTACACTCAATGTGCATACTTGACATTGAAAAGTTAGCAATAATAACTTAATAACAGTAATAGATTAAGTGTTCGATGTTGTTGGCAGCAGGTGTGCTATTATCTCTCAGTGCTGTTTTCATACATTATCATGTCTATTGTGCATGTAGTTTTTACAATATATCTAAAGGGAGTTCACCCAAAATAGAAACTAATCTCTCAAGTTGTTCCAAACCTGTGTGAGTGAACACAAAAGAAGATATTATGAAGAATGCTGGTAATCAAACAGTTGATGTTAACCCTTGGCTTCAAAATATATGGCATTCAAAAAGGTACCACCAATATTTTTCAAAACATCTCCTTTTGTGTTCACCAGACAGAAGACAGAAACTTGTATAGGAACAACATATAGGTAAATGATGACAGAATTATAATTGAACTATATGAGTGAAATATCCCTTTAACAGAGTTTCATGGAATGCAATCAAAGGTATTGAAGGCAGTAATATTAATGTTTGCAATGGTTGAGGAATAATACTAGAAGTTGTTAAAGTTCTAACACAGGACAAGAAAAACTAGCACTATTGAAAATAAACATCGAGGCTTTAGTAATAGTATTAGTAATGTTAGTAGAAGTAGAAGGAGTAGTAGCAAAAGTAGTAGTTGTAGCAGTAAAAATAGCAGCAGTGGTTGTTGTGGTTATGCTGTTGTTAGTGGTCACAGGGCTATGGCCACTGGTACCAGACCAATGTGGTGAGCTGAAACACAGTACAAGAATTTGAGGCTTAAATGTGGGCGAGATGCTGCAAAAACGAAGTATTTTGAAGCTGTTCTTGGCAACCGTATGCCAACGAGCACCTTTACGGCCACTGATGAATTATTGTTTTTTCCATGACAGCCAGATTTACCAGACATCAACAACCCATGAGCTTTGAGTTACATCACATAAAACTGAGTCACTGGATAAGTTTAGTGCTGGAACGAAGTTTCTGCTCTCTGGTTACAAACATCTTTATTTTAACTGCAAATTCTTCATAATCTCAGTAATTCCTTCATTTTAGTTTCACGCTCTCCTTACCTCTGATCCTTTGATTTGAGGTAGTTCAGATAATGAATGCTACCCAGAAAATGCCTGCTTTGTCCTCCACTTATCCACTCATTCAAACGCTTACATCTTGGCCTGGATATGCAGACGGTATGCGGAGTTGGGCTCCTCTTTGCCACTATCTTCTGGCACTTACTCCCTCGTGACTGAACGTGAGCCATCGAAGCCTCTACTTTGCTGCACATAAGCTGATTTCTGGAGCCTTGGGCCAGTCCTGCGGTTGGCAAAAGTAAGCCATTAATATCAACTTTGGTCTCAACGTAAAGTGAAAAATGTAGCCTGTCTATGTATGCAAAAACCTGATGGAATGAAAAGACTCACCACGAGAGGATTACACTTGGCCTAACATCCTTAAATGCCATTCATGCAAAAACATTTTGACAGCAAAAACCAAATTCCACAAGGATTTGGTTTCTACTCCTCTCCATTGTCACTCCCAGGTTTTTAAACACTCTTTCACTGCCCTCGAGTCAAGCCTCTGGAGAGCAGTAGAAGTGGCGGTTGACAGCAAAACTAGAGCAAAGAAGTGTTTCAACTAATGAACTTAATCATATTCTAATACAATATGTGCAGCCTGTATGGTATCAAGTCCTTTTTACTTTTCTAAACCAACTGGTTCCACCAAAATATTATATTTTCTGCAGTTATTGTTATTAATGTAAACTAGACCTACAGTACATTAAACTAATGCATACAGCGTAGTTTCATTTTAAAGAGCAGCTACTTTTCTAAACGTTTTTTCAATGATGATAATCCAATTAGTGCTGTTCCAAACCACAGAGTGGGCTTGCTGTCTTACTGCCTACAGCTACTATAGAGCTGCAAGGTTAATCAGGATCGTGATCTCAGTTCAAACAACCCCGCAATCTCATTTATAAATAACAACGATTAGCCTGTGTCTATTAAATCTTTGACAAAACACAGACAAACATTCAAATCTGCATTTGCAGATATAGGAGTTATCATCATTTAGGGATAGTTCAATGAAACAGCTTCTCAAACAATCTTTTCAAACATACAGTAGGCCTATCACTATTTCTTTGTTATATACATAATATCACATGATTTCCATTACACGAGAGTAGATGTCAAAACTTCATGCAGATTTGTACTCGGCTTTCGACAAGATTGGCACAAACTAAGACGTAGCTTTACAGTAAATGCTTCTCCATCCATTTACGTTTCTTTCCATATGGTGGTGTGACTAACCTTCTGTCCAGCATTAACGGCTGCATTGTACTTGGCACATCAGCACACAAGATGGCTGAAACTACAGTGTGGTCTCCCCAGTGGACCAGCACAACAACCGTCTGGATTGAGCTGAGTAGGGGACATCTCGAAGGTCTTCAAGTGGGCACATTCCGTCCTCAGTGTTTCGTCGACAAGCCCACGACACCTCAAGAGGGCTTGACAGTGACTCTGGCGTCCCAGAGTCACCCCCCTCTGCCACCCACTCAACTCAGTCCAGCTTACTGACCTCTACATGTGACTGAGGCGGAGGTTGCTCCTTCCTTGTAGTTCACATGTGACCTAACCACAAAATCCCAATCTCTCCGCAACCCAACCATACACGCCAACCCATTTGACTAAGGCTGTCGAGCCACACTGTTGCGTTAAAGCAGTTTCAGTGGCAACGATTCAGTATGGCATACTACCTAACGCAAAACACAATATCTGCCCAAACACCACCAGTCATTCACGCAATATACACAAGAACGTAGTGACTGTAATTACTATGCAACCTATACAAATAAACCAACAGACTCTTCAAGTTTTTTCAAGAATTCTACGAAACCCGTAGCGTGGCGGCCTGTACACAGCCAGCTAGAATCTTTCCGTCTCAACCACAGCCAGTTGCTGCTCCTCTTTGCTGCTTCAGATAAGTTCTTTACTCTGCATCGCAACTCTTGGTCACTGAATCCCACATCTCTGAGGAACCGGGTTGTAGAGTGTGCCACAAATCCTCGACAACACACTTCCACTGAATAAACCTGGACTTTCCATCCTCACTGTTCTGCTTCAGTGGCCAGATGAGCATACCGCAGTTTCTTCCTCTCATATGTCTCATCTATCGCATCCTCCCATGGCTTGTTAACTCTATTACTTGAACAATGCGTGCTGATCCAGACCACAAAACAATATCTGGTCGTAGGTTAGTAATGGCAATCTCCGGTGGAAAAGTAAGCCGTTGATCAAGATCAGCCGGCATCTTCTAGTCCCTAGCAACTTCTGAGCGAGGACTGGTTTTAACACCAGTCTTTTTGGGCGAGAACTGGTTTTAACACCTTTTCTTGGTGGTTGCTCGCCTGGGCGGAGGAATGTTGCCTTCTGTGTGTAATGTTTTGCTAGAACAGGCGGCAACTTATTGGTCATACTAAGCTTGCCTTCCAATGCTAAAGCCAAACTTCGCAGTTCTTGGTCATGGGGCCAAGTAAACCGACCTTGGCTAAGAGCCACCTTACATCCTGTCAGAATGTGCCTTATTGTGGCAGGTGATGAACACAAAGGACAAGAGGGATCCTCTCCTACCCAGAGGTTTAGGTTCTGCGGTGATGAGAGAACATCATATGTTGACCTGATAAGGAAACTGATCCTACTCTCTTCCACTGACCAGAGGTCTTGCCAGCCCATCTTGAATTGTTACATACTCTCCCATCTCATCCCCTCTCCCTGCTTAGCCTGCCTTGTACCATTTAGGAGAAGCTAAACTGAGCCCAAAACCCCCTCTTCCATGCTGTACCTGTCCCACGATATCCCCAATTTAAAGGGAAGCCTTTGCATCTACTACAGATTTCTTTGCTGACCACTCTCTACAAGTTTAACACAGGGGCTGCCTCCCTTACACATTTGTCATATGACTCTACTAAGGTAATTCCCAGTCTGACCATTGTGCACTTAAACTCATCAGTCATTTGCTATAAAGTCTCACTCTGCTGAGGCAACGTGGAACTCCAAACCATCTCCCCATGTATGAACTTATTAACGCTTCCAGCTTATCCACTGTTGTCAAAGAAACCTTGTACACAGTCAGTGGCCACAGCAACCTTGGAAGTAGACCAAACTGAAAGCACCAGAGTTTTAGTTTGCCTGGTAGAGCACAGCTGTTTATGCTCTTCAACCCTTCCACTGCTTGTTGTCTAACTTCTCCCACTCTGTCAGAACTGTGTCCTTTAGATCCCCATCATACAATCTCCCAAAAATTCTTCACTGGCTTTGCAGAAACTGTTGGTATTGCCTCACCATTAATGAAGAATGTTTTATCTACTACCTTTCCTTTAACTATCAAGATGCTCCTTGATTTAGAGGGCTTAAATTGAATTTGTGCCCATTCAATATTATCTGTTAACTTCCCCAATAACCGATTAGTGCAGGCTACTGTTGTAGTCATGGTTGTCATGTCATCCATGAATGCTCTGATTGATGGTTGTCGCATCCCAGAAGCCAAGCGCTCTTCTCCTACTACCCATCTTGATGCCTTATTTGATTACTTCCATTGCCATGGTAAAAGCCAGTGGAGAAATGGTGCATCCTGCCATTATTCCAACCTCTAAGCATTGCCAGGTAGCGCTGAATTTTGGGGTTGAGTCCTCCAAAATCCTCCAAATATCTCTCTATAGATGCTTTTAAAAAGCCATCTCATTGGTGAATAACTTCTTTATGAATTTTAATGGGTCTTTATAGAAATTAGCCCTCGCACGTTCCTTCTTTTTGTCGCTCAGCTCTGCGTAATGTTGCCAGCTTATCTTTTATGGCCTTTTGTAAGAGATTGAGCCCCTCGTTCTGACTTTGTTCTGCTCTTTTCCACTGCTTCCTCAGCTGTCTCCTTGAAAATAGAAAGCATGTGGTTCTGAAATCAGCTAAATATTTATGACTGTGTCAATCATTGAATCATTCATTCAGATGTTGTTGTTGTTGTTGTTTTTTCCGCATTCAGATTAATTAAACATTTTAAATAGACTGCAGAAATTAACATTTTATCAGAACCTGTTGTTTTTGTTTAGTTCTGTCAGGTCCATCAAGTCAAGAACACACATGGCAATAAATGATTATGAAATTGTATTGAATAAAATGCAACTCAAGTTGATAATTAAAATTTGGTGGTATGGCTCTGTTCAGGGAGTCCTCTGACCTTGCAGAGAGTCAGGACAGCAGCACCATTAGGGAATGCTCACACATTTTAATACTGGGAGAGCAGAACTGTTCCCCCATTTGAACAGAGCAGCAACGATGACAGAAAAGCAAATGCCATATTAAACATGACATGGAGGAGCTGGGGAGGTGGTGGGTAGCAGAGAGCGAGCAGACACTAGTTAGGAGCGAACTGAATCTGCTTAAATAGGACGCCCTGATTTGAGCAGTCATTAGCAGCGAGGGAGATACACAGCAGATGCGCTGATTTAGCTCAGCTGAGTAGATCACTGATGAAACCGTGTTGACGGCCGATAGCGTTTGCAGCATCTTGACAACTTGGCCTGCCAGAACTGACACTGATGCTTAATTTGTCTAATGAGAACCGTGGGAGAATCTCTTGTAGAAACTCTAACAGCTCCCTTCTAAGGCAGCTTTTTAACCATCATTTAACCTCATAATTAGTCATTTAGACACTCAGGCCGTGTGTCCACTAAAGCGTTTTTTTGCCAGCTGAAAACGCTACACGCTCCGTAGAAGACGCCATGCTTTGGGCGCTTGAGAGCGTTTTGGCAGCGCAGCGTTTTTTCCGTTGATACGTTTCGTTGCTATGATACAGAATATCCGCAGCAGTTTAAACGTTGTGACTGTTGGTCGGTGTGGTTTAGTCCCGCCCCTCCTCCACTGTGATTGGACGGCTGGGCAAGAACTGACAGTGATGAGCGCTGCGTTTTTTCCAAAGTTGAACATTTTTCAACTCTCAGCGACCAGTAAAAAATGCCGGGCGCTCGGCGCTTCAGCGTGAAAAAAAACGCTCAGCGCCTCGTCACGCTCATGGCGTTTAAAAAACGCGGCGCTCCCATTGAAAACAATTGAAAACATACGCCAGGCGCGTGGAAAAATGCTTTGGTGGACACACGGCCTCAGGCAGCAACTCAAATTAAATAGACCCGTTTACGTTTCTATCACCTCATTCGGCATCTTAGATTTCTCTTCACTGAGCACATCACATAGCATTATGGGATTTCTTTTATCATTAAGGATACGTGTGATTCAGCATTGTTTAAATGGAAAAAAGGGTAACACTTTATTTGAATGGGGTGTGCATAAGACTGACATGACACTGTCATAAACATGACATAACACCTGTCTTTAGAATGAGTCTTTATGAATGTTTATGACTGCTGCCATTAAGTGTCATTCGGTAAATCGTGACACATTTAATGCAAAGTTGATATTGTTTAAAATGTCTTTGTTATGACAACTTGACATTAACCAAGAAATCATAACCTGTCAAAAATATGTCATAACAGGTCTAATTATCAAACTTAAAGAAGTTATTTAGCTTTGTGTTAACATTACATTACCCTGTCATATGTTATGGTTAGTTTTAACTTTGGTTGTCATGACACCATTATAACTCTGTCATGAATATTTTACTTGTCCTCAAGTAAAGTGGAACACATTGTACTAGTTATAAAGATGTCATTAAGAGTTATTACACTGTCAAATGCTTTAACAACAGTGTCATTAATATTTCCCCTTACCTCAAGTAAAGTGGAACACGTTGGACTAGTTAGGATTTCTTGGTTAATGTCAAGTTGTCATAACAAAGACATTTCTGTCTTTTTTAATGTCAAGTTGTCATAATCAAGCCATTTTTGTCTTGGTTAATGTCAAGTTTGCATAAAAAGTGTCATAATTTACCACATGACACTTAGTGACAACAGTCATAAACATTCATAAAGACTCCTTCATGTTCATGACAAATGTTATGACATGTTTATGACAGTGTCATGTCAGTCTTATGCACACCCCTTCAAATAAAGTGTTACCGAAAAAAGTTTCTGTCACGAAAATGAGAAAGTTCTGGAGCAGAGTTACTGTGTTATGTGATTTCTCACTGGTTTGATAGGTAGTACAACACACTTAGAATTTATGTGATCAGTCATCATCTCCTCAGTCACCTAGGAGACCCATTAATTAATACATCAAAGGTATAAATACTTGATCCAATGTGCAAAAATACACATCTTTGCTAAAGAAACAGAGATGAGACCATTAAATCAAGGTTTATTGACCATTCGGCTGAGTTTATCTTTATTTGTGTTTTCATTTGGCCATTTTCAATCAAATCCAGAATTTTCTTCTCAAAATTAGGTTAAATTCTAACTCAGCACTCAAAAAGGTGATTATGTGATTATATTATGTGTGGTTATATTACATGTGATTATGGCTTAGTGGTGAAGAGTAGGAGTACCTCAAACTATGGTTGGAGCAGGACAGGGTGTCACAAGAGACTGGAGACAATCAGCAGCCGTGACACGCACAAAACTTCAATGAACCAGAGATGTAAGCGTGACTAAAAATACCAAGAGGAAAATAGAACTATTTATAACTTAGCCGTGAGAGAAAGGAGTGAATTATTCCAACAATGAGCCAATAGACACACACACACACATGCACTTGGACCTTGAAGCGACTATGGTACAAAAATTGGTACCAGCTGTCTAGCCTGAAAATATGTTGCTGTGGAAAGGCAAAAGTGTCCAAATGTGAGGAATTAATCATTTACTCATAAAATCTGGCCACTTAATTTAAGAAACCTCAGGCACTCCATGTATTTGCTTCCATTTATGTGTGGTGGTTCTGGCTCTTCTCTTTCTGCATCCACTTTGCAGTCCAGTTTTGTATGGGAATGCTGAGCAGAGGTGGAGACGTGAGAGCTGTACCACTCACATTCCAGGTGGTTTAGCAGCAAGTGACACGAGCTGCAACCAGAGGATGACGTCTTTTGTACAATTGAGTTCACTTAACAAAATATTGTATTGGGATGTTCTGGTCGGTTATTAAAGATTAGTTCACCCCAAAATTAAAATTCTGCCTTTAATTAATTACTCACCCTCATGTGGTTCCAAACCCGTAAGACTTTTGTTGATCTTTTGAACACAAATGAAGATCTTTTTAATGTAATCTGAGTTTTCTGTCCCTCCATTGACAACTAAGCAACTACCACTTTCAATCCCCAGAAAGGTAGAAAAGACATCAATCCATGTCACTCCAGTTTTTTAACCTCAATTGAAGCAACGAAGGTGCTTTGCTTTGCCAAAAAACATAATTTTCCTCTTTATTTACAAACTTTTAATCTCTGATGCGCATTCAATCAACATCTGCTCCTTTGTCAACAAAACACACATGCTTTGTGGTGAGCATGCATTCGAGATTGTAAATAAAATGGAACATTGTGTGTTTTTGTGCAAACAAAGCACTCGTGCTGCTTCATAAAATTGAGGTTAAACCACTTGTATTATTTAAATTATGTCTTTACTACCTTTCTGGGGCTTGAAAGTGACAGTTGCGTAGCTGTCAATGAAGGGACAGAAATCTCTATTAGATTTCATTAAAAAGATCTTTTTTGTGTGTGTGTTCCAAAGATGAAAAAAAGTCTTACAGGTTCAAACATCATGAGGGTGAGTAATAAATGACAGAATTTTCATTTATTGGTAAAATATCCTTTTAAACTGCATGCAAATGATCTTTTAATCCCACCAAATAATGGTGATGATAATTGTGGAAACGTTAGCGAGAAGTATGGTTTATACTACATGTACAAAAACTACATTTCAGAAAAAATATGGTTAACATTGTTCATTTTTGTAAAGTACCAGGCATATGGAGAAGTTCTATAAAAACATAAGGCTGACCTAAAATAAGCCTACAGTGAGCACATTTTCCAGAGTCATTCTGTTCAATTACAGCGAAACTTATTAAAACCTATGTTTGAAATTCAAAGAAAACGTTTAAAGTGTCACTAAGTACAGTATTCGACTGAATGCCTTCCTTTATAGTCTGAATTATAACGACTCACAGTGACTCAATGGATTCCTGTCCCGAGAGTCAAACTCTACAATTGAGTCAGATATGATAAAATGAGAGATTGTCTCCTGAGTAACATGCAGAGTTGACCGATGCCTTTCATTTCACAGCCTCTGGGTTGGATGACTTGTCATATCAAAATACTTCACTCACTGAGATGGCAAGAATAAGGGCTGAAGGCTAATTGTACATGAATGACGATTCAGTATATCATAAGTCATTCTGAGTTGGCCTATTTGGACCAGAGATGAGTACGTTTGCTGAACTGATGCCGGTATGTAAGAACCTGGCGGCCAGTGCACTTAAATCAAGTGACTTACTCCCAAACATTCCTGGAAAAGCAGGCCTAACTTCGAAGAAGAACGTGTCACACGTCTTTATTTAACATGATCTCAACGCTAACTCTGGTGACTCAGTGCTTTCACTCTCTCATATACGCACACATACAAACACAACATAGCATCTGTGCGCCTTTGATTTATGGGTCTAGAGCCTCTCTGCAGCCTGTGAGAGGACTCTGTTGACATGACTGTTTCATAAGTCAATAAAATATCATTCAGAATCACTGGGCTCTTGTATAACTTGAAAAGCCACATCTGTGGACCGTTGATCTCTCATATGAGACCGTGGGGAATAGGTTCAAATACTACAGGCTGCACAGACACCCAAAACTTACATCTGAGAAATCTGCCCTTTCTAATTAAACCATCTGCTACTCAAACACAGCTGAGGGTTGAAAGCAGCTCTGCAAAAAATTAAACGTCTGGGTCTAGTGTTTGGAGAAGGAAAATGACACACAACACCAGTATGTCATTGTAGTATTCTTGTAAATAGCCACTAATGTTGATCATTTTCAACTGCACTGATTTGATCCAAAAAAAAAAAAATCAAGGTGCTGCACAATATGCATTAAGTCTATTTAGCCAATATCAATACAAATTAAAGTTCAAAGGTTTGGTGTAGAAAGTTCTATTCTTTTATTTGCAAGAAACATTTCTTATTATTAATGTTGAAAGCAGTTGTGCTTAATATTTTGGTGGAAACTGATTTTTTTTTTTAATAGAAAGTAAAAAAGAACAGCATTAATTTGAAATATAAATAAATGTAAAAGTCTTTACGGTCACTTTGATCAACTTAATGCATCTTCAGCTTTCCAGGAATCATACTTTTTTTGGCTACTTTAGTTATGTAAATAATATGATTGAAATCTGATGCCTTATAAATCTTGTTTTACTGCTTTCCAGCAAAGCAGAAAGGCAATTAGTTAGTTCCTAGAACTGCCCTGATAAGCATTACTATGCAACAGCACTCAACAACTACATAGTAGCTAGATACAAATAAAAAAAAACACCCCAATAAAACAAGTATGCAGGTATGTAGCACTTAGCATGGTGGCGTCATATTTCCTCCAGCCAAAATACAGAACATGGAAACTTGTCCTACCGAGAACCCTTCAGGAACAATGCATGAATGCACAAGCTCAATCTGTGCTCTATCTGAACTTAAAAGGCGTCCGTTAAGCCTTCAATTTCTTCCAGAATCAGTCAGCATGGATACTGTGTCACTCACCATAAGCTTTTGATATAGTCAAATCTCATTGTTTGGACTAAATGCCACCAAGACTCACTTGAGTGTTGCATACTTATTTTGAAGGTAACCTGTCATTCATGGAGTGAGGAGATAATTTGTTGCAGCTCTTGTAACTGAATGAAACAATGGAAAATCACCCAAGCTATAAAGAAAAGAGAGGAAAAACAATAAAATGAGAAGCAAGTCAGAAGACAATCTTGGTCAAAACTGTGGTCTGTTCACTATCACACTCAACGCCATCACAGCCCCCTCATTTTACACACCACCAGCGTCGGTCAGATGCTTTTGCCCACACCACCGTTCTCCAGCCAACTTGAACCCCAACAACTGTCTTCTCTGAGCCAGCTTTACCTCACCAGGAATGTAGGAGCAGCAAATAGCTGTAGGGGAAGAGATGACAGATGGCCATCCTGAAGATAATAATTACCACATTTCTCACCGCTATGCATATCTCTGACGTGTCCCCTTCCACAGCACAATGGACACCCACAGAGGATGAGAAAATAGAGAGGTAGATTGATGTACACAGGAAGAGACAACAAAACAAGAAATATAATAATGTTTATGGGATTTACTTGAGTTAAGGATGATAACTATAATGATAACAACAAAGATTTAATTAAAAAAATAATACATTATAAATTGAAAATAGCAGCATCCACACCACAGGTATAATGACAAAGGATCTTGTTGGAATCACTTTCAGAACAATTTTTTTCCAGACGATGAATGAAAAACAACAACTTCCAGTGAGTCAGAATCCGTCCTGCTTTAAATACCTCGAGTTTTAGTTAATGCACGTAGATAGTAGTTATCTTTATGGTTATCGTTCTTGGTGTGATTGTTCTTGGTGTGAACAGGCCTTTTAGTGTTACCTAGTAGTCAGGTCAGTTTGAATCAGTTATACTTTTGACTCAAATAAAACTAGGTAATTTAGATTCAATATGAAACACATTTCAGTTACATGGCAAAAATTTTTGCAGCGTAAATTGGTTAGGGAAATCATTTTTTATTTTTTTTTACAAACAATGTGCGAGTGAACAGTGTGTATAACAGAACAAATTACTCACATGAGGCAGTTCTTTGTAGTGAATCAAACTCATTCAGCTTACAAAAATCTGTGATTTAAGGATAGGCAATTGCGTAGAGGCCAACAGTAATAGCAATTTAGCTTTGAAAGAGCATCTCTAAAGCCAAACCTCCTCCAGAACACATAAACACACACAGCAGAGTCTGCAAAGCACAACTTTAAATTACCTCATATCTCAAACCAAATAACATTACAATAATATTTATCATAAACAACTTACTGTTACATGTGTGTCCTGTGTTTCCCCCGTTCTTTGTGTTTTGGTTTAGTCCGGGCACAGTTTTCCCGCTCTTTTCTCGTTAGTATTCAGTTCATTCACCTGTTTAGTTAATTTGCCCCAGCTGTGTCTTGTTTCCCTCTTCAGTCCTCTATGTGTTTAAGTTCCTCTCTTGTCTTGTCAGTGTTCAGAGCCTGCCATCAGGTCTGTCTATGGGTATCAAGGGCTGATGTCCAGCCAGGCAGATCCACCGTTAAAAGGTCGCAAGAACCACCAAGAGGCCCGCCCAGCCGGGTTTCGTCCCACAGAGACTTCTTCACCACTGATCTCATCCAGCCCAGAGACTTCTTCACCGCTCGTCCTGTCCAGCACAGAGACTTCTTCACTGCTGGTCCCGTCCAGCTCAGAGACTTCTTCACCGCTGGTCCCGTCCAGCCCTGAGACTTCTTCTCCAGTGGTCCCGTTCAGCCCTACAGAGCCTTCTCTACTGGTTCCGTCCAGCCCTATAGAGCCTTCTCCGCTGGTCCCGTTCAGCCCAGAGCATTCACCGCCGGTTCTGACCAGCCCAAAGCCTTCACCCCTCGTTTTGTCCAGCCCTGCCCAGCCAGAGCTTCACGCCTGCTGAGCCAGACCTTCACGTCACGCCTGTCGAGCCAGAGCTTCACGTCACGCTTGCCGGGCCTTATCCACTGGTCCCGTCCAGTCCCGAGCCTTCTCCGCTGATCCCGTCCAGTCCCGGGCCTTCTCAGCTGGTCCTGTCCAGCTCTGAGCCTGTTCGTGACCCTGTCACTCTCTCCAAGAAAATTGAGAAGGGGGATATAGTACCACACCATGGCCGCCCAAGGGGTCGTCTCTTCCATGGCCACCCAAAGTTACCTTTCCACCATGGCCACCCAAAGGGGCGTCTCATGTGCCCCCTGCGCTACCTGATCCATCCTGGCCCCCTGCACTACCTGATCCGCCCGGGCCCCCAGGCTCAAAGAATAGCGCCCAGCGAACTTGTCGAGTACTCAATCCGCAAAGAGCAATCTCCTTCACAAAGAAAAACCCCACCCCAGTAGGAGAGGAGGACAGGACAATGATCCCAGTGGCAATAGACTCTTTTCCAGAGCCTCACATTCGGGCACAGACAGGTCATTTAGCCTTCCGCGAGGTGGCATGGTTCCCTGAAGGAGATCGATACTGCAATCGTACGGACGATGAGGATGCAGAGATGTGGTCCGGGAAGGGCCAAAACCGCAGATCGAGGTATTCCTCCGGCACTCCAGACAATCACCAGGCTCACCCTTAGACACAGAGACAGAGGAAACAGCAGGAACAGAGGATACCAAACAATTAACATGACAAACAAGATTCCAAGAAAGAATTATGCCATTGTCCCAGTTAATCTGCGAGTTAAGTTGGATTAGCCATGGATGACCTAAAACAATTGGAGTAAAAGTGGACTGAAAAATAAAAAAAGAAATTGTCTCTTTATGATTCCCTGAGATTGTGAGACTCACTGGGATGATGACACGGTAAACAGTAGAAAGCACCCTGCTGTCTAGGGCAAAGACAGTAGTAGTGTCCTCTAAGTCCACTAGAGCGATGTCATGTTTATGAGCCCATCTCTCATCGATGAAATTCTCCTCTGCTCCACAGTCGATTAGCGCCAATCAAGAAATGGAAGAACTGGCCCATCGAAGAACAGCAGGAAAGGTGGTTTGAATCCTGGGCTGTGAGGAGAGACCCACCTCACAGTGGGTTAAAAATGGTCTATATTCAGTGGGCTCACCCGCAAGGAGGATTATTTATTCTCGGTTTGGGGAAAAGAAGACGATTCTGTGAGGACGACGACTCTTGATGAAGATGAAGAAGTCAGGCAGATGTTTTGGTGACACCTGGTTGTCACCAAAACAAGGGTATGTCAGTTGTGAACTGCCAACTACCGTCTGGGTATCAACCAATGCCGAAAAGGACAAAGGTGTAAAAGTCCTAACTGAATGGCCTATGAGGCTGCTGTGAGAAGGCCCACTAGCCATAAGAAGTGGAGATAAGGTAGCTTGGGCTGAACCTGGAACCTCGCTATGGCTCCTAGTATAGCCTGCCTCCTGGATACTGTGAGGTTAGCCCTCATTATTTTGGAGTCCAGATGCAATCCCAGAAAACATATTGGTTGGCATGGAATAAGGCAGCTTTTCTCTAGATTTGCCCTCAGTCCTAAAGTAGTAACATGCTCCAGTAGGCACTGTATTGTTGGCTACTTGCTGAGGTGAATTGGCACAAAGTAGCCAATTGTCCAGGTAAGGGAGAATCAACATGCCCTCCCGTTGTAGAAGTTCTAGTGCTACTTGCATACACCTTGTGAATACACAGGGAGAGAGGGAGAGGCCAAATGGTAGGACTCAATATTGGTATATCCTGCCCTGGAATGTGAATCGAAGAAATCCTCTGTGGTGAGGAGCAATTGGGATATGGAAGTATGCATCCTTCAGATCCACAGAGGTAAACCACATGCTGGGTTCGACTACTTGTAGGACATCCCTGACATGCAGCATGCAGAAAAGAAGGTGTTTGAGACTCCTGTTAAAGCATCTGAGGTCCAAGAATGGCCTCCTTCTTGCGAATTAGTAAGTACTTAAAATCCTTGAGAATAAAATCCTCAAGAGCTTCTTGAGCGGCTGAACCAAAAATCTGCCCAGCCACCAGTGGTAGTTGACAAAGATTGCTACGGCAAGCCTCCAGAAGTCTAGACTGTGCTAGCCAAACCTGTCGCCTAGCCTGTATAGTAAGCCCAAGAGCCTTACCACTTGAGAAAGTGATCAAACCCAAGGCTTGTAAGAAAACCTCAAGTAACTCTGATGTGGTATTATCTGGTGGGTTAGTACTTAAAGCAGAATGAAGTGCTAAATGAAGATGAGCCATGGACTTCCCCACACAACTCAAGCCTGAGACAGTATAATAAAATCTAACCAACAGATCATCTGTATGTCTACACTCTGGGTTGGGACAGTGGGGTTGAAGAAGTCTCTGTGCTGGACATACCAACCACTGAAGAAGAAGCATCCTGAAGGCCAGAATCATCGTTGCAATGGGGACATGGAACTGGGAACATGAGGGTATCGTCTCCTCCTGGCGTTTAATAATCCTGTTTCTCCAGGTCTAAGGAGTCAGAGGCCGCAATAGATAAAGTGTCTGGTTCTCTCCTGGAAAACCTGGATGCCAGCTCATACCTGGGCGAGAGAGGAGCTAAAACACCCACCCCTGTCCCCTCACTCACATTCTGATGAGTAGGGTGGTGCAGATAATGAGACTTTAATACCCTGAACTGTGTTCGCAAGCTCAGCTACTTGCTGGGTCAATGTACTTGACTCTGAGAAGGTTCGCATCCTCTTTGAAGGCCTTCCAGTCCCACTGGCCACACATTTGCTACTCACATGCGATGCTACCCCAGCTGATGGAGAAGAATTATTAAACTCAGGATCTAATTCAGCCAGTCAATGTTGTCTCATCTCCAAGGACATCAAACCACATTCAGGACATGGGTCTACTAAAGCCTCTCAGAGGTGATCAATGCCTAGGCAACATAAGATCTATTGGAGCGGGGCAGAGGGAGCATGAAGCTGCCATAACTTCCAGGCCAGCAGTTGAAAAAAACCCTGGTCAGCCAATGGGGTTATAAAAAAAGGCATTACAGTTGCCACGATAAGCCTTATCAATGTATCACTCTGGTTAACCAATGAGCATAACATAAAGTAGTCGTTTCAGACAATAAACAATACTACATGTCGTCTGATAGAACCCTGGTTAACGTGTTCACGTGAGTACCTCAACACTGCTAGTAGCGATTGGTTCCAAACAAACCCTGGACAACCAGTGGTATGTGGTCCGATGCACGGCGGTAATCCAATTAACTATAAAACAAAATATTTCTCCTGAGACACAGCTGTAGCGGGGAGCAGTTGCTCACCAAAAACACTGTGCATGTCCGAGCGAGAAATCTTCGCGAGAATGACAGAGAACGACCGTGACATGAACGGAGCGGATATAGCTTCCGACACGTCAACGGTCAGGGTTACAGGTTACAAATCAATGCAAAAATCTCGATATGGTTCGCGAGACGCAACTCCTTCCGCTATGTTTGACTATCTCTGGCGGTCTGTTACAGTGAAATAATACAAACCCAGCTCATGACAAATTCATAGTAATATGATAGAAAATCTCATCACTTGACAATGAAATTGCATTCCCCCCCAAAATATTTATTGTATAAAAGTACAAAAAGAATCAATAAATTGTTACAACCAAAACGGTTAAGAGCAATTGAAAGCATTAAAGGTTTTGCAATGTCCATTGCTAAATGAGTCTTAATGGCTTGAATAAGCGTTTGACAAGGCCATGTCGCTGTGAGAATGTGTAGTCCAGTGATCCACTCATGGCAGGTTAAGATCTCCAATGTAAGCTTTCCTCAGGAAGCGATGATAGATGGTGAACTTTCACCTCTAGGTCAGGAAGCTAAGTGACTCTGGCATGTCAGTACTTGCTCTGCTTGATTCATGTAGTATCTGCTATCAGAGTTGTCCTTCATCTAGCCTTCTCTTTTAGAAAGACGTGTCATGTTCATAGTAGTGGGAATAACTATTGGGAAAGAGGAGTCTGTCTTGATTTTTCATTTTAACTATTATGAATCAACCACATAGAAGATTCCACACATGGACAACTTTTGCTCCAACTGGCATATTCTGTGATCAGTGAAGACTGGACATGGCTGTACAATTAGGGGGAAGAAGACAGTGTCAGAAGCATCTTGGATGCCATAATTATGAGGTATCTTTTGGAATTCCTCTGGAGGCTCGCCTCTCTTGGATCTTTATACCTGTCACAAAGTCCAAGCTTTCTGCCTTCGGAACAATTCAAAATGTGCCAACAGACAAAGGGAGAAAAGAAAAACAAAGGTCCGGGAGATAAAGATTATAGAGTCAGTTTCCTCAAGCCTCTGTAAACAGTATCACCACCATTGAAGTAAAGATTTCATGGTTTTCATAGAGCTGTTATATTATTAGGGTGTCTTGTGATGCATTTCTGAATCAGGTTGGAAATTAAAGACCTATTATTACAGAACCAGTCTGAACCCTTATCAGGACATTTCATCCGTCACAAATTGGCACATTTTATACATTCCCATCCATTATGAAATATGAAAAGTCTATGTGGAAAACATTTTTGAAAACCTTCGAGTCTGAAAGCTGATGTGAAATGTAACGATTGTGCCAGCATACAATAGGAGAGAAGCAGTACAAGTAGGCTAATATGCACTTTTCACACAGTATTTTTTTCCAGCTTTTGTATAATAATAGGACTTTATTAAATCTAAATGTGTTAAATATGTGATACATTTCACTGGAAACGTCAGCGGCACAGTGGAATTGGCTTAAAATAAGTCTTGATTTACTACTTCACAGAATTTATTGCTAAACTTCAATACGCCATGTTTCAGTAGTTTTCTTTGGTTGCAGGCCTGCTTTTACACAATATTCAAATGATAAAGCCAGGCAAATGTAAAACTATTTTTTAACAAGGAGGCAAACAAGGGTATGTTTGTTCTGAGGGTGAAGAAAACAATCTTAAAGTCAGGTTTTGAATTTCTGGGCTGGAATTACAAAATGCTATGCAGAGACAAAAATAGACCTAAACAGATACTGTATATCACTTACTATGATTAGAATAAAATTATAAAATGAATATTTTAATCTTTATTTGTCTGTCTATATGGTCAAAGTCTGTTGCTACTTACAGTTAAAGGGACAGTTCTTCCAAAAATGAAAATTCTGTCATCATTTACTCAACCTCATGTTACAAACTTGCATGACTTTCTTTCTTCTTTGGAAGATAAAAATATATATATTTTGAACAATATTCATATACCATTTAGGTCACCATTAATCCCTGTTGTATGCACAAAAAACACCCAGACATTTCTTAACTCTTTTCCCACCATTAACAATTTTTTTCCCACAATCTATGTTTTCACTGTTATATGAAAATAGAAGTTGCTTACGCACAAGTAAAGCTAATATGATCACCAAACATTCAACAGCATGTAAATCAAAACTGTCTAATTTTACAGCGTAAAATGTTGAACCCACAAAGAGGTATATGAATGTGCAAGCTTTGGGCGCGCTGATGTTTTGATTTACGAAATCTTTGTCAAAAACACGATTTTCTCACCTTGAAAATATCTTTTTTTTCCGTTCCACAGAAGAAAGTAAGTCATACAGATTTGGAACATCACGAGGGTAAGTAAATTATGACAGAATTTTAATTTATGGGTGAACTATACCTTTAATTTCTGGGGGGAAAAATTATAGAAAAAAAAACCTCCCACATTTATCCTTTTATTGTTAACATTTTCCCATCTTCATCTATCAGTAAACTACCTGTTGGTGAGGTATAGGTACAACTAAGCCATTGTTTGCTCAAAGTGCGTTATTAGATAAGTGTGCATAAACCCTCCGAACAGAGATGGCAAATCAATCATTGATGTTTACAGAAGAATTGTGAGAGGGGGAAGGTATGGGTGAGAGTGCAGCTGCTCAACAAAAGGCCTAAGCTGATTGAGCACCCTGTTAAGCCTGCTCCCCAAGGAACCAGGCGGGAAGTCAAGAAAAGTGGGTGTCCGCTACTACCCTTCCTCTGCCTCAGGCAGGGTCAGAAAGACCCCCTCCCGCAGGATTCATATGATCGCATGCTCCCAGTCACATAGGCAATGGCTGCAGATGAGATGAGGCATGCATGTGTCTGCATACACACACTCAAATGAGCAAACACGTGACCCACACCATTGCCAGTATAGTCAAGGAAATTGTAGGGTGCAATTATTTCTTCAAACCACCTCTGGAATGATCTCTTTAGTGTTTTATGAAACCGCAAATCAATAATAGGCCTATCTCTCGAAAATAGTTTAACTTGTGAATATGACAATGTTAACGTACTTGTTATGCATATGGATTTCTACCACCAACAGACACACTTCTGTGAGTAATTATGCTGCTGCATGAATAGGCATGCATAAATCCCGTAGCAGACCTAGGCAGGTGGAGCTGGGGGAGGTGGAGGGTTTCAGACGAATTTTGATAGCGCACTGAACCAGGCTATTTTAAATGTTGAGCAAGCAATCTCTATTAGCTGTAGGACCTGCAGAGGACAATCAGCTTGTGCTGTGTATAAATGATGTGATGACTAGATATTTGTATCTTTGTTATAAATATCTAGCCATTTGTAACTTGAATGTGTGAGGCTTCCTGTGTCATCTGCTTTTCTGAGAAAATAAGTCAGAATTATGGCTATATATCATGCAGTTCTGACAATTGACAATTATCTTAGAATTGGGAGTTATAAAGTCAGAATTGTGACAGAAATGCGCAATTGCCAGAAAAAAAAGGTCAGATTTGCAAAAATATAAACTTAAAGGAGTTCACTTTTGAAAAAAACATTTGCTGATATTTTACTCACCCCCATGTCACCCAAGATGTCCATGTCTTTCTTTTTTCAGTTGAAAAGAAATTAAGGTTTTTGATGAAAAAAATCCAGCATTTTTCTCCATATAATGGACTTCAGTGGGAACCAAATGGTTAATCAAAATGAACAAATCTTTTTCTCAGTTCTTTGGTTCATTCCACAAACGAAACGAACGAATTGACCCGGAAAAAGATTTGTTCGTTTTGATAAACGAGTTTGAACAGGAGAGTCACAAACGTGCATCACAGAACAGAGCAAGGCGAGCATTTGAGCTTATAAAATTTAAACTTTATTATTATTTTTTTTTAATGAGCGATCGTTTTGCTTGATAAGACTCTTATTCATCGTTTGGAATCGTTTAAAGCCCTTTGAACAGTTTGCAGTTTGCACTGAAAGTGTCTTTTGGACCTTGAACCGTTTGGTTCCCACTGAAGTGCATTATATGGAGAAAAATGCTGGAATGTTTATCAAAATCCTTAATTTCTTTTCGACTAAAGAAAGAAAGACATGGACATCTTGGATGACATGGGGGTGAGTAAATTATCAGCAAAAGTTAACTACTCCTTTAAATAAAAATAAAAATAAAAAGGTAGGATTGCGACTTTATATCTCTTATATGTCAAACATTCAAGTTTACATCTCGAAATTCTGACTTTATAACTCACAATTGCAAGATATCTCAGAATTCTGAAAAAAGTCAGAATTGTGAGATAAAAAGACTTAGTTATCTTTTAAATTGTTTAACCAAGCTAACCAACCAAGATAATGTTGCTGCTGTTGCTGCAGAGCAAGTATGACTTGCTTCTGCAAAACGCTCGGAACATACAGTAAATTAAAGGAAACATGTTGCTGCTGCTATAAGAGGGAAACCTGCTGAAGCAGATCTAGGCAGTGCGCACAGAAATAGTACATTTGTTTGATGCGTGTAGGTTATAGGGACATGATAATACATATACATACCAATCCGAACATGAAAAAAAGTGAGTTCCATGGTTATATACATTAAAAAAAGAAATTGGTGTAGAAACAAATTTTCAGTCAGAAAATGAATGCTTCCTAATCCTAGTTAAGAACACATATCAATTACATTGCATTAAACCTTCAATTTTGAAATAGTCTTACTCCAATCTCGTTTTTATCTACAACTTTGAAAAAAATCATTGTTTACAGCGTAGCAGTTACTCGAAATCTGAAGTCTTATGGAAGTAGCTTACTTTTGACTCCAAAAATAAGGTGGATAAGAAGGCTGTAGTGATTTGTAAACCATGTTTGGTAGAAAATGAAAAGACTTTTACCATGTTAACCTGTTAAGTATTCAAACGTTCATTCCTATTGGGATCCATCTGCCGGCAAATGCGAACAAAGCTAGTCTCAAAAACAAAGAGATAGAGTGAAAAACTCTTCAGTCTTACATGCCCTCTCCTGAGCATTGCCAATTATTTCCCCATCCAACGACTGACAGCAGTGAATGTGGGTCACGAGGCACACAATCTTCTCTTGATTGACAACTAGTAAATACAGCAATGAGGAAAGGTTTTAATGATCCTCCGAGATCTCAGACCAACCACAATGTGCTATTCATCTCTAATGAGGAGTGAGTGTGTCACAGTGTGTTGGTCTGTTGTCTTTGGACCTCCACGATGATACATTTAGTATCCTTTAAGGGGCAGTGTTGTGGGATCAAATCTACAAAACCCACTGAATTCCAAGTCTTGCCTTACATAACAAAAGCCCTTCCGTAATTCACGACACTGACCCGAATCGCCCCGTCTCATTTTCCAGGTTGCCATTGTTTCCGGTCGCATCGCTGTCCCACCTCCCACACCGAGAGCGTGTCCGTCCTGGAGCGTTCCAAAACGGATGACATCAACCCCTCTCCTGATCGACAGTGCAAGCGAGGTAAAGGGTCACATGGCAGCATCACTGAGTCTATTGTGCTGCAGTGGGAAAGCCACACGGACTGTAATGAGCTGGAGGGCTTGGCTGTAATCTGCCAACACTGCTGCAATATAAATCACAGCATAAAAAACACTCTATAATAGCACATTGTTCGAGGCCAGTAAAAGCTGGGGTCCAAGGCACTATTTTCACGTTTGGAATGAAAGTGCATTTTTGGCGCATTGTACCGGGCTTGTAAAAAAAACGCTCTTTTCACGAGTCAGGTGAGTTTACGCAGCAAGAGTATGCTTTCATGTCGCAAAGACATAGGGAGTCTTTCCAGCATAGTGAGAGCTTTATGACCTGCTGATGCACACATATCTTTTTCTCCACCGTCACGGTTCCTGGAAGAAGCTTGAACATTCCTGGTCTCCTTCGCGCTGAGCACCCTTCTCTGCTTCCAGCTCACTAGGCATCCTGGGCCCTCTCCATTTCACCTGGGATCATCACTCTGAGCCCCCTGGAATGCGGGATTAGCGGCCCTCTACGTTCACGATATCCGAGATGGCACGTTCTCTTATCAGTAACACTCATTCATCATGATGTGAGTGTGGTCAGAAGCACATTATGAAGTAGACTGTAGAAATCGCTTATTACAAAAAAGTCACCACCGAATTAGAAGACGGAGCCTTTAATTTAGCAGATGTAGCACGAGTCCAAAATGACGAGGGACCGATGGGATTAGCAAGCTAAGCAAAACAGAAATTGATGCATTTCAATATGATAGCTCACATTTTAACAGACCGTCACTGCCAAGAGGGAATTAATAAGCACTCTTGCTGACAGCCTCATGCAATCTGTGCGCAAGGCTGGCATTTTCCAGCAACACAGTGAGCGAACGCAAGACATAAATTACAGCATGATTAAAGACCCTCCTGAGAGATGTTTATGTATTTTATGCATGGTTATGGTCAGCTTCATCCCCGTTTATGCGGATGTGATTGCCTTTAATTATTGAGAGCCATCTGATAATGCCAGATGACTGCACCTCTTCTTTTAAATTATGATGTAGACGTCACGTTGATACGGCATTAAAATAAATATAGGTTATCTTTTAGTTCGGTAATAGCACATTTCAGGCTGCCACGGTGCGCTCGCTCTCTCTGTGAGACACGCTTTTGGGCATCTCAAAAGTACAAAATATACGGGTAAACCTTTTCGGCGGTCCAGTCGTCTGTGGTGACACGCGTCATTACGGGGTTGCGGTCTGAGTGCAAGCGCTGATTGGTGGATACCGAGGGTGTGCGCGCATCATGCGCTGGCTTTCTTACAGACCCCGAATCCCTAAATCAGTCCATGCTACGAGGTAGGCAGTGGCGGCTGCTCGTCTTTCAAAGAGGGGAAGCTCATTTTTTTGAAAAACTTGACTGTCAGATGTGGGGATGGTGAAAGGAGCGAAGACTCAGGTGCAGATATGAAGGGCTTTATATTAATAATAAAACTAAACACAAACAAAAACTACAAACCAGCACAGGACTGCAAACACAAGAATAGGTGGAAAACAAGGTGGGGCAAATTGATAATCAGACATGACAAAAAAACAAGCCTATGGCCACAAGCAATTGTGCTCACACAAAATGAGACATGAAGAACAATGAGAACACACTCAATACATAAGCCACTTGTTCACAAAGAACATGACAACATGAAAGCACACAGCTGGTGTAAAACACAAGCTGTACGCTACACAGAACAAGACATGAAAGCACGAGGCTGAAGTAAACACGAACCGCGTGCTACGTGGACAGAAAGAACACGAAACCGCACGCTCACACAAGACATGACGTTATTTACGAGAACGAGCGTAAGCTGTGCGTTCCAACAAAAAGCAAATACGGATTATGAACGGCTGTATCCCGACAAAAAAACGAAACCAAACTAGACAAACACCTGTCGTGGAGAAAAGTGATGGTCCGCCGAAAATTGTTGGCCGGCCGCGGGAGCGCGCACTGCCTGATGTAGGCTATTGCCCATTCTCTATACGAATACAGTTACGTTAAAGTGGATCAAACAGACATAACGTGCAAAGAAACATCAGTTTATGTCTGTGGTAATAGCACTCACCAAGTATATTTTAACTTATAAAATAACTGTAAAGGGCCAATAACCATATTAGAATGTAGTAGCCTATTGCACCTGCCAAAAAGTGATTGAAGCCTCTACTTATTGATTGAACAGTTATTTCTGCCCTGAAATTAGTTGATTTAATTGAACGACCAGACTGATCTCATGAAGTAGCGTGTGTATGACACGCCAATTCGTATTTGCATTTTTGGCGTGCTATCAAGACGCATAATCGCTTTTCCGCGTGTTTATGAACGCCGTTGACTTAACGTTATATAAATATAGGACTTACCTCAACCCTGTCCCTAAACCTAACCGTCACTGGGGTTAATGGCATTTATGACTGTTCCCTTACCATCCTAGTGAAAAAAAGATATGACTTACCTCAACCCTATCCCTAAACTTAACCATCACTGGGGTTAATGGCGTTTATGACTGGACATTTGACGCACGTGTACAGACACGCGGAATGACGCGGACGTTAATGGCGTAGACATACACGCATACACGCGGATAGCTCAAAATGCGTAGAAATAATACGCCACTTGACTCGAAAGTGGCGTGTATGTTTACGCAAAAGTCGTGATGTCATGTTGGAACGACACCTGTTAAAACACCACGCCTGCACATTAAAGGAGAACTCCGGCAAACAATGAACCTTTGGTCTAATACATCATCGGTACCTAGTCAATCGTTCTCTGAGTTTTGTTTTCCTGATAATCGAATGTAAAGAGTTTTATCTGTAAAAACTGTTTAGCGTATAATGCTAGTACTGGGGGCATTGACTAAGTAAAAAGAAATCGCTAGTTTATACCACTAACAAGGCTCAAAATAGCCCCACACTAACACAGTAACATAACAAGGCTCCATACATGCAAAACGAAACATTGAGAACTTTGTACGTGTACAGACCGTTTAATAAGAAGATAAGTTATAAAGCCAGTTCACTTCGTGTATACATACAGAAGCCATCTTAGGAAATAGTCTCGATAAGTCGATCCCCGAACGCCGTTCATACAGTTCAGAAGTTCGTTGAACTTCATACAGTTCAGCTCACTCAGCACGACGTTCGTGGTTTGACTTATCGAGACTATTTCCTAAGATGGCTTCTGTATGTATACACGTGATGAATGGTGTGAACAGGCTTTATAACTTATCTTCTTATTAAACGGTCTGTACACTTGTCAATGCTTCGTTTTGCATGTATGGAGCCTCATTATGTTACTGTGTTAGTGTGGGGCTATTTTGAGCCTTGTTAGTGGTATAAACTAGCGATTTCTTGTTACTTAGTCAATGCCCCCAGTACTAGCATTATACGCTAAACAGATTTTAGAAATAAAACTCTTTACATTCGATTATCATGAAAACAAATCTCAGAGCCCGATTGACTAGGTACCAATGTGTAATTAGACCAAAGGTTCATTGTTCGCCGGAGTTCTCCTTTAAGGCACCTGAAAATTGGCTAGCAAATGCACTGTGACGCTACACTGTGACGCAAGGAAATTGAGTCAGCCGACCTGTAACGCTATATGATCATAGACTGTAAAAAAGTAGGCTATAGGCTTTATGATTCTGAACGAACTCGTCTTCGATATGAACGTGTAACGCATTAGTCAATAAAATGTTTACACAATAGTACACATTTGATTTGACCATTAATTTTTTGAAATTATCGGGGAAGCTGAGCTGGAGGTAGGCCTAATCGCCACTGGAGGTAGGCAAGCTAAACCACCGCACCAAACAGGTAAAGCACAGAGTCTCTCATGCCATACATCCCCAATATAGCGGAGTATGGGCATTTTGCACCTCTTGAAGCCACAAAATCATCCGCTCTTTCATTTTTCCTGGAAAGCAAAGCTTAGAGAACTGAAATACCAGATTTTAATTTACTGGCGTTCTGTTGTTTATAATCTTTCCAACAGTATTTGAAGTGCTTAATAGGCTATAAAAACTTCGACAGTCTAACCATGTTTTATTATCCCCTCACCGCGAGAGTATGTTGACCAAATATTTATCTACAGCTTCATTGCTGTTCATCTATTTTTCGCCTACGGGTGGCCGCACAAGAAACCGTTTCAATTCTCAGTAGGCTATGACAAACCATTGAAACATGTAATGCTTCAAACTTTTTATGTTATTACTTATTTATTGCATAAATGAATTCCTTTGATATGCTATATTCATTAGGGACTAGTAATTATTGCACATTTTTGGCCTGAGATCTTTAATTATATTATTATAAAGCACCAATTCTAACTAGTCATATATTAGAAGTGAAGTAAAAAGAGAAGAAATAGTAAGTCTCGTAATCATTTGCTGGTTTATTATTGCTTACAAATATATATTTATATATAAGTTGCTCCCTTAAATTAAGTACAATCAACTTAGATGTTTAAGTCATTTCAACTTAAATTACAAACTGACTAAAAATTAGTTGAATCTTGTATTACTTATTAGGTTAGTTTAAGTTTAAAGTTGCTTAACTTGTTTTAATGAGTTAAAGCAATGTAAAAAAGATGTCATAACTTATTGATCACATAAAGGCTATATAAACAATGTCAACACACCATAACATAACAAATATATATAAAAAGAAAACCAGCATGACATAAAAAAAATCATCTTGCAGTGGTAGGTAGGCCTAATAAATAGTTAATGGTGAAATTTAAATAGGCTACTATTTGAAGTAACTCTAATTAAAAGATGAGTATTAGTGACATAAAACTGCCATATTCACAGTTTCTCAGTAGTCCCACATCCATGAGGATGGCCTGCATCTGATTTAAGGCATGTTTCTCATTTGCATGACTTGTGGATCCCATTAGAGTATTGCCGAAAACCATAGTCACCAAAGAGTAAATCAAGTAAATTGATGTGTTCTGTGTAGGCTAATTCTCAAAATTTTATAATGAGAAGAGTAGGTGATTTATTGCTATCGAAAACATTCATTGCTACAAGAACTTCATTGCAATCATTATAAAACGAGGCTCAATTACTAAGCCTTGATTCAATTGTGTCTACATGCTGCTTATGTGTGTGTCAGACTCTGATATGCACACATGTCTATATGCCTTTTGTGTTGCTTTGTATATAAGTATGGCAGCTGCCTAGAGGGGGTGGTTTGAATGATGCAATCCCTGCCATCCATTAGCAAATTTGTCCCATTTTCTGCACTGTGTGGAGTTGGCACATTGTGACTATATAATTAGCTCAGTCGACTGAGTTTTCAAAAACTGCAATGTAGAAAGTCACATTATCATTATGTCCTTTTTTTCATGTTCATCTGCTGGGTCACAAATATACCAGCAATAAGAACAGAATGTGTCATTCACTGTCAGTGGTTTGGGGAATCCGGATATCTTACTCCTCTATACATCTCCTTGATGTATATTAAGATCACCTGAGCAGTTTCTGCACATTTTCGTAATATGTTTACTTATTCCAAGTGTTTGAATTTATTGTAACACACTGTATTATGTTACAACATGTTAATACACATGTAATAGTTTGAAACAGGCTTAATTTATTCTATTATAACACCCAATACTCTATTCAAATAATTTATAAAGAATCGATCAAAATTATAGTTGCAATATATTTAATGCTCACAAGTAGCCTACATATTAAATATGAAATTGCAATCATCTATAGCCAAAGCAATAAACACTATTTTTATTTCAGTTGTATCATATTTACTCCATGCTAACGAATAGTATCAGTGTGCATAGAAATACCATTTTATACCCTGTCCAATCATAGCAACTGCACACTTTATTTGATTTATCATAAATTCATGGATTGTAAATGCAACATTTAATGCATTTTCACTATTAATATACCTATGGGTTGTCTGGAGACTCGCAGGCTCTTGTCCGTGCAACAGTCTGATGCCTCATGAGCACTTGTAGAGTAAATACCAACCCACTCTTACACATTTTACAAGCTTAGTTTATGGCAAGTAGAGACAAATTTCGCCAGACACACCCCTAAAACTTGGACGTGGTGGTCTGCGTCTCTGATTGGTCGGGAAGCACGACTGACAACACCTGCTTAACTCCTTCATCCAAATTGACACCCGGACTCTAGGAAATATATCCAGCATCCATCCCGTTTCCACTCTCACACGGTCGCTCTGTCACCTCGACCAGTATCCACACCAGATCCCAGGCTGGCAGCCTGTCGTTATTCATCGAGAAAACTGAGCGTAGAAATGTTGATCAAATGTACACTAGCCTTGCTACTTGTCTCCGTCTTGGGGGAAGTGGTGGGAACGGATAATGCTGATGTTCACGAGAGTCACCCCGAGAAACCGGCCAGTCAGAAGGGACGCCTCTCCTTACAAAATACAGGTAAGAGAACGCAAGTGTTGTGAAGCTGTGATCCCAGCCCGAAGTGAGTCTTGTATGTGTGTGCGGGCACGTGCGAGCTGCGCGCGGTCAGAAACCGGCCAATGCACATCTTATCTCTCGCTGCAGCGCTGCTCTACGTGTTCCGATTACGCAGGAAGGCGAGATATCGTGAATCCCTAGCACACGTAGAGAAATCCAATACCTTCGTAAACTATTAATAGCATGGCACAAGGTATGCAAAGATATTCGGTGACATGTCAGCTTCGCGTGGCGTGTGTGTGTCTTATTTTCGAGCGCAGAGTGGATTAGTGTTTGCCTGCGACATCCTCTGCTTGTATTATTATTAAGTGGCGATTCAAAGTGATCTCTATATAGAGCATCAAATAGCCTATAGACGTGCCCAACTTGTGTTGCATTGCGCGGACAAGCAAGTTAAACCTGTAATCTGAGTGATGCAATGGCTTTACGTGTTGCTTTAGAGGTGGGTCACACTTAAGTTAACCTTTCTCACGGCAACAGGGCGATTCAATCCCATCCATAACCAAAGTCACTATGAAATAAGGCTGCCAAATCAGGGATCAGATGTTGACAACTTTCGCGTAAGACTGACTCAGAGTAGGTTTGTCTAATTCTGCGCAAGATCCATTTTCATTCCCATCACAAGCAAAATCAGAGTGTTATTTTTCACTCAATGTTTGGCAGTCAGATTGGCCCAAACAATGTGATGTTAGAGAAAGACAAATAATCAGTCTGTATTTCAATTTTATCATCCAAGTTGCTTTGCTCAAAGCATGAGTGGCCATTGATTTTTAGAAATACATTTTAAAATAGTGCACTTTTTATTTTTTTTTTCCTTTTCATGAACTGTTTTGCCTTCAGCTTTGGCCTTATACTGACACAATGGGGTTTCAGTTTTACAAGTTGAATTAACTATTTTCCTTGCATTAGAGTAAATGATTTTGTTGCTTATTACAGCACAGAATTTCTTCATTATAAAATAAAAGTCCTTAAATTGCCAATATACATAATGTTTGTATTACCCTCTGGTTGCTGTTGTACAACTAAAATGTTTAATAAATACAGTTCAATACAGGACAAACAGGCAGCCTTTCTCTTACTGTTGTTCTGTAATAGGACACGACTAACGGACACATCTAAAACTATAATTTTATAAAAAATGCTGATCTGATCATAGTCATGAAAATATTACTGAATGTTTGTTTTTGTGAGTTGATCTGATCTATCATCAATTGATCTAATGTATCACACACTCTGTGGCAAGTGTTGTGCCTCAGATTAGCAAAAACACTTTCCTGAATATTAGTACAGTTATTTGTGAATCAGAACTGCCTTTATCAGTTCTGATTAAAAGTCAAAAGGCACTTAATGCTGCCCTTTAAATGCGCGTTGCAGATATAATTGGAATTGGTGAGAGAGTGTGACTTATTCATTTTCATATTTCCATGTCTCAATTTCCTAAAAACTCAGTAGCCATTTTTAATCTCCTCAGCAAGGTAAAAGCAATCTCGTCCTGCCCTATATACGGTTAACCTTGCTTTCCCACATCTCAGGCAGTTACTGCAAGATGCCTCCCAGTTTGATGGACTTTAATAGCATACCTTAATTACCACAGCGCTCTCTCTGCTAAATTTGTCCCCTAAATACAGTCCTTCAATTTTCACAGCAGAAACAAAGCCCGAAAATAGGCCTCAGCGTTCATGTGTGTGCATGATGTAAAAGGTTGTCAAGGATATTTCTAAAGCAATTTTATTTCTTACATAAATATAGACCTGCTGTAGAGATTGCTTTGGAATATGATGACCAAAATCGGCTTCTAATCTGCATTGCATTTATATAAATTCTTTATTTAGCTCTTAATGACATATGCTCTCCCTTTCTAATCTCTACAGCTGAGATCCAGCACTGTCTTGTGAGCGCAGGAGACGTTGGCTGCGGTGTGTTCGAATGTTTCGAGAACAACTCCTGTGAAATTCGGGGCCTCCAGGAAATCTGCATGACCTTCCTGCACAATGCTGGAAAGTTCGACTCGCAGGTAATGTCCTTCGGGGGTTCATGCCCCCTCAGATTAGAGGTCTTCTCGGGTTCTAAAATCTGTACCCGACACAAATCACTTCTTACCCGAACCCAACGTTCATACATTTTTTTTAAAGAAAAAACTCAAGTCCATTGCACATAGCAGAGCGGATTCAGAGAAAACTTGGAAATAGTGAGATAATACCATTGTCATAAGCCGTGTTTACACCTGCTATTAAAGCAGCTCTATGCAGTTTTTTTTTACCTTAAGGCCGTGTGTCCACCAAAGCATTTTTCCATGTGCCTGGCGTATGTTTTCAATTGTTTTCAATGGGAGCGCCGCGTTTTTTAAACGCCGAGGCGTTGAGCGTTTTTTTCACGCTGAAGCGCCGAGCGCCCAGCGTTTTTTATTGGTCGCTGAGAGTTGAAAAATGTTCAACTTTGGATAAAACGCAGCGCTCATCACTGTCAGTTCTTGCCCAGCCGTCCAGTCACAGTGGAGGAGGGGCGGGACTAAACCACACCGACCAACAGTCACAACATTCAAACTGCCGCGGACATTCTGTATCATAGCAACGAAACCTATCAACGGAAAAAACGCTGCACTGACAAAACGCTCTCAAGCGCACAAAGCACGGCGTCTTCAGCAGAGCGTGTAGCATTTTCAGCTGGCAAAAAACGCTTTGGTGGACACACGGCCTAACTGAATAGCTTTGGAGTTATTGCAATGGTTATATGACTATTTTCTGGTTGAGTGTTGGGCGTCTCGCCACCCACCCACAACCTAACCCCACCCCCCCCCCAATAGAAAAAAATAAATAAATAAAAAAACGGTTAAAAATGTAAGTTTGGTGTTTTTGGAGTTTTAAGGGATAAAATTATTGACTACAGGGAGACTTTAAAGGGGTTGTATGCAAGAAATTTTTTTCAATTAATCATAAATTTTCCCTGATATGTCACTAGACATTAAGAAATCATGTTAATTAATAAGTAATAAAATACTTATATCACTGACAACAGTAGTCCGGTCAGGATATTGTCATTTAAAAAGTGAAGTTGCCTTGACTGATGTTGATGTTGTGTTTTATTCTGATGCGTCACCCTCCACCGATCTACCAATCACAGAGTCAGAAGACAGTGTTGCGGCATTCGGGTTGCCAGCTCTTCTCTAGTTACCACAGCTGCAGATACAAACGTGTCGGAATCAGATAAAAAAATTCTAACGTTACTAAACCCAAAAAACTCGTAATACTTTGTTACAAAGTCTGAAATTAATAATTAAAAGAAAAAGAAACTCACTGTGTAGGACTCGTCACTTGCCATTGGAAGCTGCTTGTGGCAGCCTACATTCCTGCAGAAAACTGCAGCATATCTGGCAACCTCAAGTCATGGGGGAAGGGGGGGGGGGTACACCCTAATTTTAAAAAGTAATTGCAGTACCAGTTTTGGCCACAATCTTGCACACAACTCCTTTAAATAATACAATTTTGTTAAATGCCCGAGACAGTTTAAAATAATTCAAGTCTTCTCGGCTCCATTCAGAAATACACATTTATTCTAAATTTATTCGAGACTACTAACACCAAACCCGACCCATTTCTGAGGCACTCATCGAAGTTTTGGACCCAACCCCGCTCAGGTCTCGGGTCGCACCTCGGGTTTTCGGATCCAAGTGGACCCGTGAAGACCTCTACCTCAGACGCATCCAATCGATGACCCTGGATGGCACTGCCTTTTAATATGGCTTGTGTTTCACAAGGTGATGGTGGATTTGAAGCAGAGGGTTTCAAACCTGTAATACGCTCTCAAGATGTGTGTCTGTACAGAGACTTGCCCTATTAGAACAGAGAAAGAAATGCTGTTTATGACTGCAGATCTGATAAGACTGTCTTAAATGCTCACAGGGCAAGTCCTTCATCAAGGATGCTTTAAGGTGCATGGCTCACGGTTTAAGGCACAAGTTCAGCTGCATCAGTCGAAAATGCCTGGCCATAAAGGAGATGGTCTTCCAGCTTCAACGGGAATGCTACGTGAAACACAACCTCTGCTCAGCTGCTAAAGACAATGTCAATGTCATGGTGGAGATGATACATTTCCAAGACCTATTTCCCAAAGGGTAGGTATCACGCTCAGCTTATCAGTTTTCCGTATCTCCCTGCTCTTTTGAACATACCATATGCTTTCCTGTTTGTGCGCTTCGGTATTGTTGTTTGAGGTTTGCGACTCTGTCACAATTAACGTTTTTATTATATTTTGTTAATGTCGTTTACAGTGTAATCCTCATGCATTATTTTAAAGGTTTTTTTTTTAATTTATTTCGAATCATGTAGTAAAATTGGCACATATTTTCTGTAATATAAGAGATACATTTTTGTTTTATAGTACAATAATTCATATATACCGTGGAACACAAAAGAAAGTATTTTAAAGAATGTCGTAATCAAACCGTTTTGATTCACACAGAGTAACCGTGTGTTATCGAATGAATGAAAAAGAAGGCTGGGTCTCGGGCGCGACACGTTTAAAAAGCTGCGGGACGCGGCCCAGCGGTCGAAGATATCCATCTAGCACATATTTACATAAAGTGACAAGAACTTGCTTCTTCTTCATAAGAAATGTATGATTGGCCCAAAGCAAGCTTCTTTTCAAACCTGATTATTGCGCTCATACCGGTAATCTTCATTCTTGATCATACGTGTAATTTACTGATAATGCTGCGCCTTCTCATACTGGTAAATTGCCTTAACCGATTTACCGGTATTTTTGAAAAGGTCCTGTTCACACATGATCTCTTAATGGTAATTTACTGCTAATTTACCAGTAAAGACTGTATGTGTGAAAAGGGCCGAAACTGGTTGATTACCAGCATCCTTTAAAATTTTGATGGCAAAATGTGATTGTTTATATTGTTACATTCAATCTTTTATCTCAAGTAATTGTGATTAGATTGTGGGAGCTCGTTTCTTAAAGGAGTAGTTCACTTTTAAAAAAAAATTTTTGCTGAAGAAATGAAGGTTTTTGATGAAAACGTTCCAGGATTTTTCTCCATATAACGGACTTCAATGGGAACCAAACGGTTCAAGGTTCAAAAGACAGTTTCAGTGCAAACTGTTCAAAGGGCTTTAAACGATTCCAGACGATGAATAAGGGTCTTATCAAGCGAAACGATCGCTCATTTAAAAAAATAAATAAATGAAGTTTAAGTTTTATAAGCTCAAATGGTCACCTTGCTCTTTTCTGTGATGCGCGTTCATGACTCTCCTGAACTCATTCATCAAAATAAACAAATCTTTTTCCGAGTCAGTTCGTTCGTTTAATGAACCAAATGACACGAAAAAAGATTTGTTCATTTTGATAAACGAGTTCGAACAGGAGAGTCATGAACGTGCATCACAGAACAGAGCAAGGCGACCATTTGAGCTTATAAAACTTAAACTTTGTTATTAATTTTTTTAAATGAGCGATTTTAAATTTCACTTGATAAGACCCTTATTCATCGTCTGGAATCGTTTAAAGCCCGTTGAACAGTTTGCACTGAAACTGTCTTTTGGACCTTGAACCGTTTGGTTCCCATTGAAGTCCATTATATAGAGAAAAATGCTGGAATGTTTTCATCTAAAACCTTCATTTCTTTTCGACTGAAGAAAGAAAGACATGGACATCTTGGATGACATGGGGGTGAGTAAATTATCAGCAAAAGTTTTTTTTAAAAGTGAACTGCTCCTTTAAATAAATGCTTTTTTATAACATCAAATTCAATGTGTTATTTTCGGTTAGCGCTGTGTCTCCAGGCAATTAATGTACTTTTCCATTTAAAAACGCTTGCATAAAGTTCTGTAAATGCACAAAGCAAAGTTCGTTTATTTATTCGGCCTGAGGGCCTCGAGGAGCAGCTGTTAAACATGCTCATGAAAAGTCGGTGTGTCCTGTCCAAAAAGAACGGTGACATGACCTGTCATTGCAGTGTCTTGCACCTTTTTTTCCAGCACTGGCCTATAATGAACACAACAAGGGAACGGCTTTAAAAACTCGAGACCTTTCCGTCAGCTTATTTTAAAGTAGAGGCAAGTCACTTTTTTTACCATGACTGACCGCTATCATCCTGCTTTCTTAGGCCGTACGTTGACCTGGTGAACATCTTGCTCAGCTGTGGAGAGGAGGTGAAGGAGGCCATTACCCGGAGCGTGCGTCTGCAGTGCGAGCAGAACTGGGGCGCTCTGTGCGACAGCCTGAGCTTCTGTTCGTCTATCACCGCCGCTCCAGCGCCGGGCGTCCTTGAGCGACGTCCAGCGGTTTCCTCTCATTCAGAGGGGGAGCACCACAAGGGCACCCGACAAGGAGACCGGGACAAACCCGGCAAGGTCGGGTTCGGTTCCCACACGAGAAGTCGGAGTCAAGGCCCACGGCGCGCCAATTTAGATGCCGCCGTTGCCGAGCAGGAAGACTCTAAAATCAGTGACATTCGGAGGTGAAAGAGCAGGATCGCCTAAATTGACCATGACGCCCCAATCCCCAACTTAACAGACTCAGCAGCAGACCTCCTAATTCAACCCATTCACCCTCACAGTCATTCCAGCACTCCCAAACTGTACATTTTGCAAGGGTAAATGTGGTGCAGATTTTTTGATACTTCAGATTATATTGCAGATTGTTAATTTTGTATAACTCCGTGCTTTTATTTTAGTTCTAATACAGCATCTCTTATTCGCAAATCGTATCCTCCTTAAGATTCATTTATTTATTTCATGCTTTATGCAGTGTTTGAATACATGTACATATAAATCTATGTATATCTATATTTATATAAACATGTCTAAATATAGCCTCCATATTCGGTAACGATATACTATATGTAATATAGCGCAAAGAATGCTCGCTGTTGTATTAGTTACATTATTGCACCAATTTACGCATCTGACTGTAGATATGTAAGATATGTTTGTTTGTTTCAGAAATGTACGTGTAATTGTTATTTGAGATACTTGATTAAATGCAAGCTGTACAGGATTGAAGTCCAGGTCTAGCACATACAACGCTGTGTGCTTTTCAGAAGGAAGTCATTTCGAAAAAGAAAAAAAAAAAGCTTATTGTGCCTTGAGATTATTACCCCAAAATAAATTGTGGAACCCAAGCAGATGCATTACGGTTGAATGCCCTAATATAACAGCCCCTTATATAGCGTTCAGCATTGCATTCGGATTCGTCTCAAACAAGTGCCCTGATGGTATCATTTAAGTCTAATATGTGCGCTGCATTCATAGGCTTTGCCCAAACAGATTAGTTCAACACAGAACGACTTCATCGTACGGTGTCTCGTGGAAAGCAGGCCTGTCTGTGTTCTGGCCAAATCCACAGCCAGCCACTGGTGTTTCCAAACAAAAAATAGCAATTTTTCTCCCAGAGCCACTGAGAAGAGCCAGAAGCTGGAACTGTATTCGGCTGGCCTTAGACCCAGGAACTAGGTTAAGTCTACACAAGAAGCTCAGGGTATTACTGACAATAATATTGAAATGGGCAGATTATTGTTTACTATAGCAGCGAAAGAATTGTTTTGGGCCCTTGCCACGTGATTGGTTAACACGATGATTGGAGCTGATTGTTGGTTTAAGAATAAGCAAAGGCTTGAATAGCAGACTAAATATTACACGTTACTTTGACCAATCAAATTTTGAATGCGCTCAGGTATTTCAGTGAACGTGATGGTAAAATGTGATCAACCTTGGGTCTAGCCCTGGAAAACATTTTCAAATTGTTATGATGAAAACGATCTATGTACAACAGTTAGAAGGAATGTTGGATTCCATATCACTACAGATAGCATGTTTTAATTGTTTTAGAAAAATAAATGCTAAAGCTCATTTCTTACTCGGATGTGTCCCCGATTATTATTATTCACTTTAAGCATTATTTTATTTGTTTTTATTATAAGAGGTCATGAATGGGAAATACATTTATATTAATTTATATATTCATATATTTATCTATTTAGTGATATATTTAGGCATTCTATTAGCATTAAATAAGATAATTGTAGCTAACGTGAGTCTATGTTTAAAGGAATGTCATATTAATTAATTATATATATATATATATATATATATACAAACACACACATAAACATGCATGAATGATATACATAAATTATTTTTATATTTTTATATTATTTTTACATACAATTATATTTACTGCCATTTCAATATAAGATATATATACAGTATATATATATATATATATATATATATATATATATATATATATTAGGGCTGTCAAAACGATTAATCGTGATTAATCGCATCCAAAATAAAAGTTTGTGTTTACATAATATATGTGGGGGCACTGTGTATAATTATTTTGTATATATATAAAAACACACATGCATGTATATTTAAGAAAAAAAATTTATTATTTATATATAAAATATTTATATTTATATATAATATAAATTATATATAAATCCATAGACAGAAAATACATGAAAATATTTCTTAAATATATACAAGCATGTGTGTGTGTTTATATATCTAAAATAATTATACACAGTGCCCCCACATATATTATGTAAACACAAACTTTTATTTTGGATGCGATTAATCGCGATTAATCGTTTTGACAGCCCTAATATATATATATATATATATACATACATACATATATATACATACATACATACATATACATATATATGTATATATATATATATATATAAAATATTTTGTGGTTATTATTAATTCTGCAAGTTATATGCATCATGCATGACATACGTATGGGTGGATGGATGGACAGAGTAATTTGACAGCTTTGTGCACCATTCAATTACTTAGGCTACATTTACGATGATATACTTTTATGTATAGATAAATAGTTAGTAATAATGCATATTTCAGCTGTAATAAACAACAAATTGTCTCGTCAAGCTCATTCTGTCTCCTGACTTCCACAGACTTCCACACAGACATTAATCACAGTAAAGCTCAATCCAAACAGCCCTGAGTTTCTAAGAATCTGGTTTCTGTAAGGGGAAAAGTCACATTGATGTTGGTCAGGCCCATGTTGTCTGAAGCCAGCCCTGATCTGAAGAGCGTTCCTCTTGACTGGCACATAAAGCTGTCAGGGCGTGTGGCACAGGGTTGGCGCCAGGCTGAGCTGCAGCTGCAGCTCCATCACCAGCCTCCTGCAGAAGCACTCAGCTCATCGCAGCAGAACGCTGGAATGAGACCACCGCACCGTAAACAAGCTCTCCTGCACTGTGGTTCGGGCTCTCCTGTCATAGGGCTGAGGATCTATAAACAGGCTTTATGAGCCTCTGGTGGCTGCGGCCTAGCAGTGGGCGAACTGGTTCTCAGGCTGGGGCGCTGCAGCTAATATATGACAGGCCAACACCACAACAAAGTGGCCATTCTGAACGCTGATGAGCTGAAGGTGTGGGTGATCTGGTCAGACTCCCAAAGATCCCTGGAGCCCAGTTTTCAGAGATGATGCAGGGTAAACCAACAGACTCGTTATGAGGGAGACTTCATAAAGTCATGTCAGAAAGTTTGTTTCTTTTATAAACAACAAAAAAAGAAAGAAAAAACACCAGGCCTCAGTTAAGCATAGCCACACATCAAGATTTGCTCTCAGAGGATAAACTAGCCTACATTGCATTCATGATGTCTCAAACTCGCACTGCAGCAAGGAGGCAGAGGCAGAGTAGTATAGACATCACATTAGACTCCATATTTGTTTATGAACAACTCGGACTAAAAATCAACACAAATTAATGTATTTTAATCTTTTTTTTTTTTAGAATTATAATCTGTGTATCTTTGCATCAATGTGACAAAACACTGTCAGTTCTTCTTTTGGATGGCCGCTGTCCTCAATGTAAACTACTGCGTGTCTGCCCTCTAGCGGTCATTTGTATACAATGCCTGTGGAATGTCAAGATAGTTAAACTTGTCTAGGGTAATGCAATTACAGTTTTTCTCAATTGCTAAAACACAATTTCTGAAACATTGCTCCATTTTCTGAAAACATTAAACACGAAACCTTATCTTCAAGCACTATTTACAAAACCTCTGATTCCTGTTGCAAAATGAAACTTTCGCCTCAAAACAGTTTTACCTGTGTTCAAAATCAAACACTGCTCTCAAAACAGTTTTACCTGTGTTCAATATCAAACACTGCTCTCAAAACAGTTTTACCTGTGTTCAAATTCAAACACTGCTCTCAAATCATAAACAAAGTGATCAAAATGCTTTACACTATCAAGCAGTCAGTAAACAATACACCAAACAATTTAAAACACATTGTTCAAAACATATAGTTCTCAGGGAGAACTATATGTCAAAACAAATGAATTTCATATAAAAAAATCATATTTTTTCATTGTACAGTCTACAGCAGTGCACTTTACTGTATACGATATATACAAAATAAGGGACACAAATGAAAGGAGTAAACATTTGATCTATGTGCTTCTTGTCTTTGGCCTGGGTCATGCCAGAGCACTTCGTCGACTTCACAAGCAATATTGTCCCTTGCTCCCCTTCTCTTCCTCATTCTTGGCCTCCTCCTCCTCTTCTTCCTCTTCCTCCTCCTCTTTTTTGCCCTCCTCTTCCTCCTCTTTCTCTTTCTTGCCCTCCTCCTCCTCGTCGCCCACCTCGCATACGTCCTCGTCCTCTCACATTGTTTTTTTCTATCCATTCTGAGACTTTCTCCTTCCCACCTTCAACAACCTCTCATTTCAGTTTGCTCTCTGAACTGGCTAATATTGGTTGACATCATCATTTGAAACAGGTTGAATCAGTTTTGAGTGGTTGTGTTCAATCAAATGATATGTGTTCTCTATTTGTATTTGATTGTTGCCACTTGTGTTTACCAGTATGGATGACATGTGCATTAGAGTGCAGAATGTGTTTTGAGAATGACGATGTGTTGAGAGTTTTGCTGAAAAGTGTAAGCGAGATCTGCAAATTGTGTTTTACCATGATAAATTGTTTACGGTATTGACAACAGACTTCACAATTAGCTAAATGAGTTCAGGCAACTAAGAACTTTGTTCAGCCTTTCCTTTGTTCAGGAAAGTCACTTGAAAGAAGGCAATGCCTCCATCTTGCTAAGATTGGATATGATTCGTTGTGATTGGATATGATTGGTATGCGAAAAATCCACATCTTGTTTTGCTGTTAACGGGAATGCTAATTAAAAAGTAACTAACCCACCTAAGGGGCATTGTTTTCAACTAAAACCTTTATGTGAAATTTATAAATTGTCTCTGGCCAAACCACGACACACCTTTGGCTGAGCCACGCCCTAGAATGTAGATCGACCAATCACAGCTCAGCCAAGGAGCTCCGACAGAGGTCCGACACTTTTTCCACAGTGCTCCATTGACTTTCAACACATGTTTGGTCTCAGCAGGCTATTACTGTCGTAGTTTTATCCAAAATATGGTTAAACTTTGTGCCTAGGGCATTTGTAACACAGATACGCGTTTCCCAGAGAGGTTGGAGGGGGGTGTCCGTTTTTTCCAGAGCCGGACAATATTGGAGTACATTTACTTGAGTACAGTACTTAAGTACAATTTTGAGGGATCTGTACTTTACTCAAGTATCATTTTTGGGGAGTACTCATGACTTTACTCAAGTACATTTGAGAGGGAAATATTGTACTCTTTACTCCAATACATTTCTATCCATAACCGTGAGTAAAAAGTAACTAGTTCTAAAAAAAAAAAAAAAAAAATGGAAATAAGAAAAATTTCGGAAACCCTCAATTTGTTGTTTCCCTCTCAAACTTGATTGGATTGTGCAGGCGCCACTGATTGAGACAGCCTTTCAGAAATCACCTTCAGCTTTCCGCCAATGTCAACTCCATGGTCAGATTTAGATAAGAGACCAAACCATGGACGAAACAATGGATGGAGACGCAGCAGGTCCATCTAGGGAATGTGCCAACCCGTGACCCCACCTCGCCACACTATTTCAATTTTCTGAAATGTTCTTAAATGTTCATTAAAGCAACAAGATAAAAAGATGGTAAAAAAAATGAAAATTACTTGATTTTACATTAACATTTTTCATAACTAAATAAAATTCTGCATTTACAGACAAACACTGAATGCAGTCAAATTGACGCCAAGGATAATAGGAGGGTTAAATGTTAAATAAAGCAACATGGTAAAAAGATGAATATGACTTGATTTTACTTTCAATTCCTTTTACATTCTCCAAGGTATTGACATTAACATTTTTCATAACTCCATGTGGACGTTTCTGTCCATAAATGTAAGCACTGTGGCAGGTAATGCAATATTTAGAAAATTTACTCTTGTACTCTTGATACTCATGTACTTTTAAAAACAAGTACTTCAGTACTTTTACTTGAGTAGACGCTGACTGTAGTACTTTTACTTGCACTTGAGTAAAATTTGGCAAAAGCAGTGTACTCTGTCCGCCTCTGTTTTTTTCCCTTCCCAAAACCGAAAATCCAAGTGTCGTCTTTAGATTAAACTGTGTGGATGTCCAGTCAGCTAAACCCCGCAAAGATCAACAAGCACATCTTTTTTTTCTTCTAACCTTACTGTGAAGTTATAGCAAGACCGTTTTATAATGTTTTAGGATTTCAGTTCTCATACCGGTTGTTGATACGCTAGCACACGCTGCTAATAAATACAACGATACTCGTGTAGTCCGTTTGCTTTGTAATAACGATTATAGAAGTGAATAGAGACCTACCCAGCTTTGCATGAAGTTGCTCCCTGATATAGAACTTTAGTCCCAGCCTCCGTCTCGATTAGTAGGATATGCGGTGGTTCACCTGTGGCCGGTAACGTGCTTTTGCCTCCATTTTGGATGCATTGTTGTTTCTTGCGTTTCACCTGTAGGCCTATGTCTTGAATATAACGTTAGCCTTCGAACGCATATTGCAGCCCATTTTGCCTATCGGACACTTAATTTGCTGCTTTATAAAAGTTTGATAATATTTTAGCAGGAAGAGCTTTCACAGCATAAGCCATGCAGAGCACAGATGAACATTGACGGATGTAGCAACAGTAACTAAGGGGGCGGGGCTTAGCAAAAGGTGAATTGCCTTGTATGTGATCTTTAATTAATATATTTGCTAAATCATAAACTGCAAAATTGACATTTGTTTAAATATGTTTCTATAGAGCGTTTTTTGACCGTTGACTGTGTAGCCCTGCACGAATAAAACACTGACACTGCTATGTTAAAATCTGCCACCAGGAGGCGGGAGAGGCGGATTAAGCAAAAGTACAGGACAGAAAGTGTCTTTATAGCCTACAATATGTTTTTTTTTTTTTTTTTTTTTTGATAATATATAACAAATTATGTTGTAAAATAAAATGTTGTAAATATATAATATAAAGAATATGTTTATTTGGTCTCAATCTACAAGGAATTGTGCCTGGGAGACAGTCACTTGTCCACGAGTCTTTCATATCTAGTGAGATTCCATGATCTCAGCAGCCGGAAGGACTGTGAAATCATACGGGAGGAACCAGCTGCAAAAGCCCCTTTTAATTATGATTAATATAGTTACAAAGCCGTTTTGAAATGTGAGCATATGAACATGTTTCAGTGTGACTGTGAGCGAGTAGTCAAAACTATGCTGAGCCATCCAAAGCAGAGCAGGTCATCTGACTCCCTGAGGGAGCAATCATGTTACTGTCTGCCCCAACTAATCCACTGCCAAAGCCTTGAACATGAGTTCATAAAGAAAACTGTTATTGCCCGAGAAATGGAAGACAAATTATGTGATGACAAAACGTAGGCTACAGCTTTAAAATAACGTAGGCCTAATGATTTTTTTCTTCTCTTCTTCATTCAATATATTTCATATTCTATATCTAAACAGGCCTAAGTACCAGTCAAAAGTTGGAAAACATTAGGCCTACAGTTTTTTTTTTTTTTTTTTTTTTTATGTTTTTGAAAGTATATATCTTAATCACACCATGGCTGCATTTATTTGATCTAAATACAATAAAACTGTAATACAATGAAATGTTATTTCAATTTAAGTGAACTGGTTTCTATTGTAATATATTGTAAAATGTCATTTATTTTTTGTGATGCAAAGCTGAATTTTCAGCATTATTACTCCAGACTTTAGTGACTTAAGTGTTACATGATCCTTCAGAAATCATTAAAATGATGATCTTTATGGAAACATTGATTTTTTTTCAGGATTCTTTGATGAATAAAGTTCAAAAGAACAGCATTAATTTGAAAAATGACTTTTTTTAAACCTTTATAAATTTAAATATTTTTATATAAATATATGAATATTATATATATATTTTTTTATCAATTTAATATGCCTTTGCTGAATAACTTACAAAAACAAAAAAGAGCAAAAACCGTTTTTTCTTTAAACTGTGATAATAATAAAGAAATGATCTTAGAATGATTTCTGACGGATCATATGTGACTGAAGACTGGAGTAATGATGCTGAAAATTCGACATCACAAGAATAAATTACATTTTAAAATATATTTAAACAGAAGCAACTTTATTTAAATTGTAATACAATTACACAGTAGGCTATTAGCCTACTGTTTTACTGAAGTTTTGATCAATCAAATGCAGCCTTGATTTAGACTCAAAAACAGTGAAAAACTTAATGTTTTGTTTTGCGACTTTGAATCATTTCTATTTATTTCGATTTATAGGCTGCTGGACTGAATTATAAATGTGCTCTTGACTTTTAGAGGTCAAATACAAAATGCATGTCAATAAAATACAATTTTCAGCAATCCCCACAAAGGCAAAGACATCCGCACTGAAATGAAATGTCGCTTTAAAATTTCTTTCAGTCATATAAAAAACTGCCCATTCCTATTAATAATAATTTAACTGACACGTGATTCATTTGATGACGCAAAACTGCTCACGAACAAACAATCGAAACTACTGGGGAAAAGTGAAGCACTTGAAATCGTTAAAATATTAAGTATTGCCGTTAAAAACATAGCAGGCAAAAAATATAAAACCAAAGATTAATGAAATGTTAAATGTTAGGCTACATAAAAAATAGCCTATTCATTTAACACAAGACATTGTTTCAAACAAACGTCACAATCAAGGAAACATTTGTGATTGTTTAATTCTTAAAAAAAGTTCTTGTCTCTCTTCTTTCTAACAGTGTGATGAACATTTTAATAATCTAAGGCGTTTTTTTCCTCATAATGAAGAACATTATGTGCATTTGATAGATTCTATGGATTTTAAAGGTTATCCGTGCCAATAAAAACTTTTTTTTAAGAGTGCAGGTTTTTAAGAGTGCTATTTTTTAACTATTTTTAAGAGTGCAGGTCAAATAGCCGAGCCCGATCTCATGAAAGTTGGTAGCTAGCTATAGCACGAATGTCATTTCTCGTGCCATTTATACGCCAAAAATAGTTTTGCCTCCCCCCTAAACCTGCCCAATGGGTTTTCAGTGCGTAACATATGCACGCAAAAAACATTTTTTGGCGTAAAAATGCCACGAGAAATGACATTCGTGTGATAGATATACGCACTTCATGAGACTGTGTTGAGTTGAAGAACGCAACTGCCTCTTCGTCAAAATGTGTTGAATAAAGACTATTAAAAATCCCCAGAGGTCTTATGGCATGAGCTTCCTTCAGGAGGTGTTAAATTTGGAAGTGATTGACAGGGATGAAGAGGTCTGTGGTTTCATCACTGCAGCAGACTCATTTAGATAACATCCATCTCACCCCTCTGGCCCATCATTTCCTAAACAGGTCGGCCTACAGGAAGTTTTCAAGAACGTTATCCAACTCTTTATCTGCTCCAAATGCGCTGTTGAAAGACAAAGCTTCACATGCAGTCGCTTTGTGGGAGTTTGTGCCTCTTCTTCCCTTGACCGTGTAGTCTGTCATAATATTTAACAGACATACATCCAACAAGACGAATTATTTAAGCAACCCCTGTCTCAGAAAAAAAAAATGTCGTGGTAAACTTTCGAAAACATTTGCTAGTTTTCAGCTCCATCCGTCATGAGGAGTGTCACTAACTGCAGCAGAGGAGATGCCTAATAAATCATCGTGATGTAAAGCAGTTTCCATAAGCTGCAGAGTCAGTTTACTTTATTTCACCAATTATTGCAGGGATGGATAAGGGAGTGTTGATTCGCTCATAGAGAAAAGTGCTTGCGTCCATTTATCAGAAACGCCTGTCTGAGACTCAGACAAAGATTTTCTGCAAAACTATAAACATGAAGCTCTATAGTGCAGACACGGGCACCATTTAAGCGTTAGAGATCAAATAAACGATAATACTGTCTGTCTCCTCTGCACACAAGCACAACTCATGGTTAATATCCAGAGGAACGGTTTACGATATAGCCTTCCCTTCTGATGTTGCCAAAACCTTGATTATTGTTCGTTTTGCAGCGCAAATACATATTTAATGCCTATAAGAGGATCTTGTAGGCTTAATTATTTTTGTTGTGTGAAGAATTATTCAAACTCAATTAGCCTACAGTAATAAATTACACAAACATGCGATAGGATAGTGAAACGTGTTATGACAAACAAAAAAGTACAAGAAAGACAGATAGCAACATTAAAAGGTTATTTTAAGGTGTCATACAGTGTAATTATATATTTAGGTTTTGAGTGATATTAATTAACAACATATTTTTATGATTTGTAATCCACAACATTTTTGTCAAATCAACTTAAATCATTTATGTGGTTCAGATAACTTAATATTTTGAGTTTCTGATGATTAAATCAATCTTCTTCAGTGGATTAACTCAATTTCATTTAACGTAAAATTTTAAGGCAACCAGGTTAGGCTACTTCATTTTTTGTAACCAGGTTACACTGATTTTATTTTAACAAAGTTATTACACTCTAAAATTTAAAAACGGTCAAAATGACCGCCTTGGGAGTTCTAGTGTAGCCTAACAACGTGAACAGGCCTAAGTAAAATTAATATATAATATTATATAATTAATAATTAACGAATAACAATTAATTCAATTTGATACAGACTAATTAAAAACACATTAGGCCTAATTAATTAACCAGTTAATCAGACGTGCAAATCATACGTGTTATGTGTAACACACACATGTAAAGTGTTAGCAAACCAGATGTCCAAAGGTCTACTTTGGACCAATCTCATACCAATTTCTGCCACACCGGTCTATATTTTCTATGAATGGACATGTGTTGCTCTTCTGCTGCATGCGGCTGTTCGGCGTGGGTGGGTTTCTGGTTTGTTGTCATCTGTTATCACGTCTTGATAACAAACCCAGTGGCACCAGAATCTTTCAGTGGTAGACAGTTGGGTTTGTCATTGCAGGTTTCAGGTTCCAGCAATGGCAGTGTCTGATCCCTTGGAGAAAACTCCTCTCTGGCCTGTTGTTTCCTCTGGATCAAGCAATTAAGAAGAAAACAAACAAACTGAGAGCGCAATCTTGCACTATATGTCCAGCCAAACGGTCTATTTGCCACCTCATATGTTGCTAGCCCAATTAAAACTGATGCTTTAAATTCATCATTACTCCACTTTGCCACCACGAAAAGCATCGACTTGAATTAGGCTAAAAACAGGTACACAAGTGATCAGTAGGCTATTAAGACAATTTAAAAAAAACTAAATGACAACTAAAAGACCTTGTGTGGGGGTCTTACAAGTCATTTTAATATTATGCGTCATCGACCAATAAAAAGCTGTGAATTGCCGTATGCTCAGCTGACCCCGCCCATGCCTCACTACAGTATCCTATGCCGTCATTTAGAGTTACCTTACACCCCGAAAGTGTGTTATGAGGGGTCTACTAGAAAGATGAACGTGCTAAGACCTCTAAGCACAACAGATTAACCCTATTCATTAAACGACTTGTAGGCACCCCTGATAAATGCCAACCGGACTGCCCAAGAGGACCATCACTCCATGGCAATGTTTTCCAGCCAAATTACTTCCACTCCTTTCTCAGTGCGGGACATATTGAACCTGGAGCAGAATCAGGAGGACATGGTCTCTCTGGACATGTCTCAGCGGCTGGACAGTGCACTCCTTCCGACCTCATCCTGCATGCTGTCCACTTTCAAACAGGAGCAGTTCATGGAAATGCCATCCGGAGCCTCTCTGTTCAGCGAAGACCTGCATGACGACAAAGGCAACAAGAACTTCGGGACTGCTGCCTTTTATGGGAAGACTTTCTTAGAGATGGACTATGTTAAAGACGCAAAGGCGGATGACACGTTTGAAGACAAAGAGAAAAAAGGTGGGTAGTCGGACATTTATTGGAAACTTTGAGTTTCCTGATTAAAATCGCAAATGGAAAAAATAATAACAAACAATGTTTTATACAGACCTTGAATTGTTTAAACATTTGCGTGCTTCCCAAAGAGTTTCCACGTCTCGATCAATTAACCTAGGCTAATTCATTACTAAGCCATAAATCATAATGTTTATTGTGATTTTTAATTATTTTTATTTGGCTTTAGAAATGAATAATCGTTTTCACCAGAAAATGAAGTTCTTGATTAAATTGACTACGCCGGTTAAATAAATAAAAGTAGGCCTGCAATAAAGTGCAAATGTCACTATTGAAAATGTATAGGCTAAGTTTTAAAGTAGCCTAAGTTTTATTTTATTTTATTTTTTTTAAATCCCAGAGGTTCACAAGCTACAGCCTGAAGTGAAAATGTCACTGCACTTTTTTGTCAATATTATTAATACTAATAATAAACAAGTGGCCAATAAACGATTAACTGAAAAAATTTGCTGCCTTAATTTTTTAAGTACAATCAACTTGGTTGTTTAAGTCATTTTCAACTTAAATTACATTACATTGATTTTAAAAATTTGTAAAAAGTTGAAAATTGCTCAACTTATTTTGATAAGTTAAAGCAATATAAAAATGTTGTTATAACTTATTGATCATGTCATGTTTCACAGTGTGGAAAGAAAGATGTTATAGGCTGATGACACACGTATGTCCCACTAAATTCTATCAGTTAAATAAACTCTGATTAATTATCGCTTATTTTAGACATCAGCTGCTCCCAGGAAGATCCGAGTGAAGATCTGAAGCTGGATGATACGGATCGACCCAAACAGAGGAAGAGGAGGAAGCCTCGTGTTCTCTTCTCTCAAGCGCAGGTGTACGAGCTGGAGCGACGCTTCAAACAGCAGAAGTACCTCTCTGCACCTGAGAGAGACCATTTAGCCAACGTGCTCAAGCTCACCTCCACGCAGGTGAAGATCTGGTTCCAGAACAGACGCTATAAGTGCAAGAGGCAGCGTCAGGATCAGACCCTGGAGATGGTTGGCATCGCCCCGCCGAGGCGCATCTCGGTGCCGGTTCTGGTTCGGGATGGGAAACCGTGCCTGGGAGACACGTCCACGTATAACACCTCGTATAATGTGGGGATCAATCATTTCACCTACAACACATACCCTGCGTTTAGTAATTTCCCGAGTCCGGGCAACACGAACTACTCATGTAATTATCCATCGAGCATGTCCAGCATCCCGCCCTCGCAGTCAAACAGCAGCTACATGAACTTTGGAGTTGGGGATCTGAATAACGTCCAGGCTTCTTTCCAGTCCAGCAACGGGGTTCCCTCACTACACGGCATCCGAGCGTGGTGAAGAAAAACGACATTACCTGCATGTCATTTCTATGGACATTTACACTGTTTTCATAATTGATGATTATTTGAATAGACCGAATCCTGGCCGAGAAGGTTTTGCTCTGCCAGATACAAGAAACTTTCATTGGCTTTGATATTTCCCCTATAGGCTACTTAAAAAAACTTTCTGAATAATTTGCCTGCACTTGAGTTAAATGATGAGAGATTAGCCGCACAAGGAATATATTATAGCCTAATTTATAATTTTCACCAGATTGTAGCCTATGAGGCCTGTAAAGCTCGTATACGAAGTTTCTTTCTTTCTTTCTTTCTTTCTTTCTTTCTTTCTTTCTTTCTTTCTTTCTTTCTTTCTTTCTTTCTTTCTTTCTTTCTTTCTTTCTTTCTTTCTTTCAAATTGGACGTGGATACATCAGTGTTAGACTGCAACCAATTTATCAAAGGACATCAAGGAACAAGCCTATTATTATAAGCAATTTTTCTTTCTTTTGTGTATAGCCATAAAGTACCGCACGAATACGACTCGAGTTAAAGTTTTGTTATTATTGCCTGTGTAAGTTTGATATGTAATCTTTTCGAAAGAACATAATAAAGGCTTTTCAATAATGTATGCAATTGGTTTGTGCAGAATAACAATTACATGAACACAACAACAATAGGCTAATGAACATTTTTGTAATTAATTAATAAATTCGTTTTTACGAATTACGTTCAAGCACTTTAGTGTTGTTATTATTATTATAAGAATTAGTATTATTAATATTAATATTATTATAAATTGCACAGATTTTTTGTCAATTATGTGACGTTTTAATAATATATAATTTGGTAAACAAAATTTTGGTAAAAAAAAGTTTAGACACTTTCAAATAAATTTTCTCTATTATTAACTTAGTCTTATACAACTTATCAATATAAATCAAAATATGGTGGAATCAGATTGATTGGGACACTTAAGATGACATAGGGACAAGTGTCCATATATCAACCTGAATAATAATATTTAAGTACCAATTTTTCTCATGTGTTTCAGTGAGGACTTGAACCAGTACTTTGTCAGTAAACATCTGTATTTTGATGAAATAACATTAACAAAGATTAACAAATACTGTAACAAATGTTTTGTTAATTGTTAGTTCATATTAGTTAATACATTCACTAATGTTAACTAATGACCTTATTGTAAAGTGTTACTCTTCTATCTTAATTTCATATTATATAACTTTTAGAAAAAAACAATACACTTCATTATAGAACCTTAAAAGTTCTAAGCTCTAAATGATTATTTTGGAAAGTACTTTTAATTAATTATATTTGTTTTAATTCATTGTTTATTTTGATTAATTTGTATGAATTAAACAGCAAACATGCATTATCACAAGAATAGCAATCATTTAAAACATTTAGAACCTTTTCAATTTAAATTTATTAACATAAATTTATTCGAGTCAAGAACCCTAACCCATTGAACCTTTTTTAAAGAGATACTCCACCCAAAATGAAAACTCTGCCATCATTTACTCACCCTCAAGTTGTTGCAAACCTGTGTGAGTTTCTAACACAGTCTCATCGTTTTTATGATGAACACAAAGGAACATATTTTGAAGAACGATTGGAACTTTAGCACCATTGACTTCCATAGTATATATATATATATATATATATATATTTTTTCTACTATGGAAGTCAATGGTGCCAACTGTTTGGTTTGTCAAACAACTGTTTGGTTCCAATCATTTTTCAAAATATTACTTTCAGCAGAAGAAACTCATACAGGTTAGCAACAACTTGAGGGTGAGTAAATGATGACAAAAATGTCATTTTCCAACCACAAAAAATGGTTTTGTTTTGGCAACACATACAAAAATATAGATTTTTTTATAGAATTTTTTTTTTCAATAGATTGCTTTAACACAAATTAGTTGACAATTTTCAATTAAATTAAATGTAAAAATGTTGTTGGTTTAACTTAAAAAAATAGTTATCAGAGCTGTCTAGAAACATAACAGTTAGCTAAAATTGTATTAATTTAAACAATGTAATAATTTAAGGCAGAAACAACAAGCTCATTGAAGTAATGGATATATAACTTTTTTATTAATTATACAAGATTAAACTTTTTATGTGTGTTTATTGTAATTGAAGTTGAAATGACTTAAACAACAATGTTGATTGTACTTAAAAATTTCACAGAGCTATAATTTTGTTTTTAAGTTTGTTTATGTGTACTATTTTTGTAAAGGCTGGTGTCACCCTTGATTGACAACATAAAAGTGCTCTGCTTAGTGTGCAGAATGGCACAATTTGCTTGACATAGAGAGGTAAGGGTGCATGGCTGTGCATGCAAAGACTTGGGAGATCAGATCCACATTTGCTGCCACTTCAAATGATTAATAGATTGTCCTTGGGCATCTCTGGCCTCTCCACACAAGTAAACACAATTCCCCCTCTCGACCACATCCAGCTGAGCCAGCATAACAGATGAAATATAATAGAATGTGTACTGCGGATGACTGTCAATTCAAGTCAAATATGGGGCCACTGCGAGGTAAAGAGAAAGGTCACACAGTTACAATAGTGGCCCACTCTTCAGAGGCGTTGAAAAGAACAAGTCAGATAACATGAACGCACATCTCTAAAAATAACAGACCTTGTCCTCCGGCCACAATGGAAGGAGAATGACAGAGAGAGGGAGAGAGAGCATGCGAGAAAGAGACCAGGGATAGAATAATCAGCTTTTCCGGGTCTTATCGGAGGAAAGACAGGGTTGCATGCCTCTTTATCAGCGGAGCTCTGATTATGGCCATTGCTTTTCTGAGCTTTCCCCCCCCTGCGATCCTCCAGTTCTGTCCTGCCACCATAACAGCTGCTGGTTCATCACTGCCCAGGATGTGAGTTTAACTCAACTAAATTGCCTGTCATACCCTAGGTGTCCATGTGACAGCCTCCAGCGTCTAGCATGGGTTCAGATGGAGGCATGAAACTAAAAAACTGAGGGCGAGTGGCAACTCCAGATGTGTTGCCCTAAATGAAGCCTTATTTAAAAATAAATTAAAACTGGTGTAGTTTATATAAGTCTTAAATTAGGTTTATGCAACACTAATATATATATATATATATATATATATATATATATATATATATGAAGAGTTCAGATGCAAAAGCCTAAGCGCCATTTGAAATTTTCTTATAAAATGACCATTTTTATCAAGCTTGTATATTTAAGTTCAGTAATTTTGCTTAAATGGCAATGAAGATTACCTATTAATTGTCATTTAAGTGAAATTACTGAACTTAAATATACAAGTTTGATAAAAATGGTAATTTTAGAAGAAAATTTCAAATGGCATTTAGAGGCTTTTGCATCTGAACTCTTCATATATATATATATATATATATATATATATATTAGACTGTTAGCACACTCCTGTAATACTTTACCAGTTTTAAAAAGTGATTGATTCAAAGCTTTGCGCCCAATAAAAAGTAAGAAATCCAATAAAAAGTAAGAAAATAAATTATTGTGTCATCCCTTCTTTTACCTCAAACTTCTCTCACAATACCTACTTCTTTAAGTCATATAAATGTCTTGTAAATGTCATTGTCCCTCTGGGGAAAGCCGAAATGAAAAAGCTCATTAAGATTTATTAATTAAAGCTATCTTATTTAATAACTTTATTCTTTAATTAAGACTAGAGTTAATCAAAAAGCTAATTAAAGAATAGATGGCAAAGCATTTTTTGCAGCTATTTTGTTTTCCATAATCTCCACATGAGCAGGAATCTCCCAAAAGTAGACTTTAATTCATTGATGTTGAATTCTGAACAGGATATGAAGGGTTTCTATGACATTGTGTCTACATCCGCAGCATATGAGACGCAGATAGGCTATATATGAGCCAGAAGGCGCCCCCTAGTGGTATAACCCTAACCCAGACCTAAAACTATCCATAACCGAAGCGTGTTATATTATATTGACGCTAAAGCGTGCCACGTGCGTCGGATTTAGCAATGTCAAAAGCGTCACTATATGACGCCTTAGGATGAGAATGTTGCAATATCGCGTCTTGAGTCAGATTTTCCATTTTTAAGCTTTAAGCTTGATAAAGAATAAGCACCAATGACCACTTTAATGAACCTCTTTCGCCCATTGAAGGGGCAATTGAAGTGCTATCAATTCTGATGAGTAAATTATTTGATTTCCGTTTATCTACTTTATAGTGCAGGTGCTGCAGCTGTTATCCCCAGTTTCAGGATCTTTCAAGCAGTAAATATTCAAGTACAATAATGATAACTCTTGATCTAAATTTTGTTCCACCAACAAACAGTTTGAGATCCTGCTCTGATGATCATTATTTCCTCAGCAAGTGCAAATCGACCAATGGCATCACAACCATGGAGGTAAAGCTGATACTGCCACTGTCAGTTTCATAATTGAAAAAAAAAAATCTTTGTTCTTCATCATTAGCATGCATCCAAAACCGGCTAATTGTGAATATTCACATTCCCAGCAGTTCATATGAACATATTTTACAGGGTGACCTTTCTTGCATCCTTTCACTAATATCCAATAAACTTATTTCAATTGTTGCCACATGATTACCAAAGGCATTTCCCCCACCTGTAACGCTCTCTTCCTGACCCTTTTGACTGCTTCCGCATTGTTCAAGCCCTCTGAGACTTTTACATTTTTTTTTTTTTTTTACTTTTTCTGCCTCTTTCCTAGCCTGGCAACCACTGTACCAAGCACTATTTATGGTCCCCTCGATAGCTGCAACACATCAGATTCACTCCGTTTCTACATTTTCTGTAATTATATTCACCTCCGCATTTTGCACAGCTTTGTTTACCTTTACAAACCGCAGCCACATGCCCCAAAGAGGAAGGACGTACGGATGGACAATGAAAGTACAAACCCAATAAATACTGTATTGGGGAGTTTGTTAAACTCATTAAATTGTCTCATCATTGAAAGACTGTTCACTTTCTCTCTTTTTTCGGACAGATTTCAGCCTTTAACATTCATTAATTCCCCCAGGCATATTTCTCTCCATATCCTCAACTGATACATCTGTAGGAACTCCTTTAAAGACTGCCACTCTTTTATGCTCGTTGGCGCAGGTTGAAAGAAGAATCTGGATGTAAAACCGATTCTTTTCTCTCAAATTTATTATTAGATTGGTTAAGTTAGCTCTTTGCTATTTGCTCCTAGTATAGGCTACAGTCGTAAAACAGCTTCAAAGGGGTATCAGGAGTGAGTGCAGAGACGCTCTGCGCGAGTGATATTACGACAGTAACGTTAAATACAAATACTCCACAGCGACTCTAGGGGTCGCTGTTTAACAAAAACGGAATTCCTGCATAGTGTGCCTTTAAGTCATTGTTTGGTTTGGTTTATTTTGTGTTTTAACACACACCACATGCTTTTGTGGAAGTCCATATTGACTTGAACTCGTTTCATGAAAATATATATGACATTTTACGTCCGGTTTTATAGTTTGTATGCGTTAGTTTGGTTGTTCCTTCTTTTTAGAACAATATTGACATTTATCCATTATATAACTGTTTTCTTCAAAATATAGACTACAAGACTGTAGCAAAGAAGAGAACGAGAGCGAGGAAAAAACAGCGTAAATTCCTGAATTTGGTGGCCCTCCTGTCCAAGCAATGTGCACAACACTCTCAGCAGCAAACTGAAACACACCTACTCCATCCTGAGTTCTAGAAGGGCCTGATGCTTAGTCTGATGTAGGCCTTAGCAACCGCATAAAAAGATATTGTTGGTTTAACTTAAAAAAATGAAGTAACCTGGTTGCCTTAAAATTTCAAGTCGATTCAAATAGAAAAATTGAGTTAATACAATGAAGGAGATTGAGTTAATCATCAGAAACTCAAAATATTATGTTATCTAAACCACATAAATTATTTAAGTTGATTTGTCAAAAGAAAAAATGTTGTGATTACAAATCATGAAAATATTTTTTTTACACACCCTACCACTACAAAAGCTAAATTAAACTCAAAACTGCTTTTTAACTTTATCTCAAGCCAATTAAGTTTGTCTTGACAAACCTTTAATCTAGTTTGTTTAGTTACCCTCTGAGGACAAAATAGATAAGGATGTTAATCTAAAACACACTTTACTTCTTTTTTTTTTCTATCGTGATGCATGTAGATATGTGTGACAGCCATGGATCTACAATAGCCAAGCATAAAATAGTTGCTACCGTCAGATATGCAGGAGTTTTCTTTTCTGAGTTAACAGCCTGAATTTTGTGAGCAAAAAATATTTTACAGAGAAGCATAGGCTAATATTTATTTATTTATTTTCTGCATGTCATATGTCTGAACTTTCAAGCATTCTAAATTTCCAGATATATTCTAGGAAGCAAGATTAATTTAACGTCACACATAACCTATCCTATACTCTTGTGAACAAACAAACAAACAAAACAAAATGACAGTTATGTTGTCTAGTCAATACAATAACAGTTTTTTTCCTGTTGATAAAAACTGAACTCCCTAGCGTGACCAAACGGCATTTCTTGTTATTTAGTGCCCCCTGCAGTTGGAAATTGAGCAAAGAAGAAATGTAGAAATTATGTTATAACTGCACACAGTAAAGTAGCTGCATTCATTTTAATTCTCAAGACGATAAACGGAACAACGTGTGAGGCTCACATGAGAAAAAAGTCATAATAAAAAGCATTCATTCAAAAAATAATTATAATTTGCATGCCCCACATGGCCAAATTATTAAAGAGAAGATAGGTGGGATCTGGCGCATTCAGTGCCAAGGTGTTTGTTTTGAAAGTGAGGAGTGTCAGAAGTTGTCCAGCTTCAGAGTTTGTCTGACTGTTCAGCTCAGTGAATATTTCTGTGCTGGAGAATTCAGAGCAAGAAACACAAGGAGAACAGATAGGAGATGATTCAAAATCTCTACTGCAGGTGAGCGTTCCTTTATGGATTTTATTGAGTATTACTTTACAGAAAGGTGTTATATATATATATATATATATATATATATATATATATATATATATATATATAAATGAAATTTAGAAATTTAATAGATTAAAATTGCTTATCAAAAAGGCATTTACAAGCTGAAAATACTAATTCTTATAGGTGTAGTAAGTCTTTGTAGGTATTGCATGTGTTTTTATGCACTCGAAATAACGTGAATTTGACTTTTTGACTGTGTGTAGGCTACATTTATCATTTAGGCTACATTTATACTACTTATGTAGTTTACATTTAATCATAATTAATAATTTATTTTAATGTTAATCTCTTGTTCTTGAACAAACTTTTTTTCTAGCAAAATTTCAACAACAATAATGAAACACAAGAAAATTCAAAAACATTTGACAGTTAATGTTTCTCCCAACTTGACATTTCTTAAACAATAGCTAATCTATGGAGAACAAATTTCAACTTTTCAGTTTTGATCCTTGTCTGAATTTATGTTATACTGTTTTAGTTCAGAGGGGAAAAATTATTCAGATCTTTTAAAATGGAGTTGAACACTGCTAAATTAACAGAATTTTTGCCTGAAAACCTTTAGGTACTTAGATGCTCAGTCAAGGTTTTGAGGCAAAACTCACATGTTTAGCAGTGTTTTTTTTTTTGTGACAAGTGGTCCTATGTGACCATGTTCACATTTCTCAAGATTTAGCCTAAAATTCATTTCACCTTCCGATCACCTTGTTCTTGACCCATTCTTGACACAATGTGCAGTGTTGGGGGGTAACGCATTACCAACAAAGCAAGTTATGTAATCATATTAATCCCGTCAGTTCTGGCAGGTCACGTTAGTCAAGCTCACATCAGCTGACTCTGCTAATCCACGTATACCTATACGACGCCTATCACTGTATACATACACCCTCCTCCATCCCCAACTCCTCCTCTTGTCCCGTCAGGATTTGGCATTCTGATTTGTCTTTCAATCAGAATCAGTTCTCAAAATATTTCGTACATTGAAATATTGAATTAATGATATCTGCATACATCACTTTAATCACACCTGAGCACTGCAGTGGTTCCAAACCCTGGTCCTGGGGAGCGTCTCAATCACTGATCAGGAAGTCGGCCATTTTAAGGGTTGAGACAGCCCTGGAACTGAAACGTTTGCTCCCTAAAAAAATCCCACAATACACTGCAAAAACCAGGGAGAATTAATGCCTACTATGCTCCCTTACTGGAAATTCCATTATATTTCTGAAGCATGAAACATAAAAAGCATGAGCCAACTCATACTATGAGATCGAAGATTTAAAAAAACAAACAAACAAAAATATTATGTCAGCATAAATAGCCTACACATCGCTAGTGTAACCAGTCCTACTCGACCCATTCAGGCCAGGGGTGTGTTTCCCCGAAAGCATCGTTAGCCAACTGTGGTCGCAAGTTCCGTCATTATCAGCATAGTTCAACGAGTCGGTGTTTCTCGAAACCATCGTTCCAACGTTCCATAGTTTCTAGATTGCATGACATGTGGACTTAATAAATCCTTATCTTGAGCAAAATAAGCAAGCTGACATTCATTACAACCTGTCTTTTATTTAGAATACATACAAATGTCATTTACATCTTTGAGTTTGTCAAGA